>MUZC01004032.1:143227-260485 GCA_002072015.1 Radix auricularia | reverse complement strand
ATAACACACACAGAGACCATAACACACACAGAGACCATAACACACACAGAGACCATAACACACACAGAGACCATAACACACACAGAGACCATAACACACACAGAGACCATAACACACACAGAGACCATAACACACACAGAGACCATAACACACACAGAGACCATAACACACACAGAGACCATAACACACACAGAGACCATAACACACACAGAGACCATAACACACACAGAGACCATAACACACACAGAGAGACCATAACACACACAGAGACCATAACACACACAGAGACCATAACACACACAGAGACCATAACACACACAGAGACCATAACACACAGAGAGACCATAACACACAGAGAGACCATAACACATACAGAAACCATAACACACACAGAGACCATAACACACACAGAGACCATAGCACACAGAGACCATAACACACACACAGAGACCATAACACACACAGAGACCATAACACACACACAGACCATAACACACACAGAGACCATAACACACACAGAGACCATAACACACACAGACCATAACACACACAGAGACCAAAACACACACAGAGACCATAACACACACAGAGACCAAAACACACGAAGGCCATAACGCACAGGCCATTAAACGATTATGGAATAAGCATGTCAATGTCAATTGAAAATACATTTTTTTAATTCATGAAAAGTATAATAAAATTAAAATAAACTGAAAACTTAGCTCCGTGTTATCCAACAAGTTCTATTCTATCTCTCATAATCATACTTTGTCTACTGGTTTAAATGGGGAACGATCTTTGCCGAAAGGTTTTGTGACGTCCTGTCAGGCCTACGCACACCCTGATTAAATAACAAATTCTATTAAACGTGTGCTAAATGTTTACATTTTTTTAAAATCTAACAATGTGTGTGTACTTCGAGAACAGGACAGGAAGCTAGAAATCAAGCAACACGTTTTATTTACAAGAACTTTTTCAGCTTTGCGCACTGTTTAAATAAGTTATCGTTCTTGACTACATAGTATTGAATGAAGTTTGGCTCTCCAACTTTTTGGGTGATGGTTCCTGATATGCGCGCGCACCCATCCCCCAACACTTGTCTACATCACACTCGCTTACTGACCTTAGGAGAATATTCAAACTGCCATCGAGGTTTGTCCGAAAGGTTCGCTTCGGTCAGGTTGAGATAAAAGTTACTGTAATCTAAGACAGCCTGTGTGTAGAAAACAAAATAGTAAATATCCGGGAACTATGATCACAGTCTCGTCTTTTGTGACCAAAATTAGGTGTCTAAGATCACTGCTAGCACCTTCTAACACAGACTAGCACACAAACATTAGGTGTCCAAGATCACTTCTACCATTTGACAAGCACACAAACATTAGGTGTCTAAGATCACTGCTACCATTTGACTAACACACAAACATTAGGTGTCTAAGATCACTGCTAGCACCTTCTAACACAGACTAGCACACAAACATTAAGTGTCTAAGATCACTGCTACCACCTTCTAACACAGACAAGCACACACACATTAGGTTCCAAGATTACTTCTACCATTTGACAAGCACACAAGCATTAGGTGTCTAAGATCACTGCTACCATTTGACAAGCACACAAACATTAGGTTCTTAGATCACTGCTACCATTTGACAAGCACACAACCATTAGGTGTCTAAGATCACTGCTACCATTTGACAAGCACACAAACATTAGGTTCTTAGATCACTGCTACCACCCCTTCACCATATTATCCCACTATTAACACAGACTAGCACTACCCAGGATCTGACTGGAGCTATTAACACAGACTAGCACTACCCAGGATCTGACTGGAGCTATTAACACAGACTAGCACTACCCAGGAGCTAAAGCTATTAACACAGACTAGCACTACCCAGGAGCTAAAGCTATTAACACAGACTAGCACTACCCAGGAGCTAAAGCTATTAAAACAGACTGGCACTACCCAGGAGCTAAAGCTATTAACACAGACTAGCACTACCCAGGAGCTAAAGCTATTAACACAGACTAGCACTACCCAGGATCTGACTGGAGCTATTAACACAGACTAGCACTACCCAGGATCTGACTGGAGCTATTAACACAGACTAGCACTACCCAGGATCTGACTGGAGATATTAACACAGACTAGCACTACCCAGGATCTGACTGGAGCTATTAACACAGACTAGCACTACCCAGGATCTGACTGGAGCTATTAACACAGACTAGCACTACCCAGGTGCTGACTGGAGCTATTAACACAGACTAGCACTACCCAGGAGCTGACTGGAGCTATTAACACAGACTAGCACTACCCAGGAGCTGTTGGTGTAGTTCCCATCCATGGTGTAGATCCGGTAGATGGGGTTGTTGAGAGAGTACGTCGTCACACTGGGGGCGACAAACCCGAAGGCCACTGGTCGCTGGAAGGTCAGTGTGTCATAGAACATTGTGTACCAGTCCTGGTGGCTGTGGCCGTAGAACTGGTTGACTATTGTATTCTCGTACCTGGGCAAATAACGTTAGAAATACAATCTTTTAAAAATAGCATTTAAAATAATATCTTCAACTCCTTCAAGACTAGGTAAATTGATGACATTCGAGTACACCTTTTACCTGGCTCCGGGGGGAGAGGGATGGCATCCACTACCTGGCATTTCTTCAACTCAAGTGTCCAAATAACCTTCGAATGAAGACATCTAAGTCAGCAAGCCACACACAACCTAAAGTTCCAAATACAATTCATCATCCTCCACGCTACTTATCATATGGGGCCTTGGCCTGTTCAATCTCGTTCTACCAGTCAGACATACAAGTGACCATACAGGGGCCTGGTCTGTTCAATCTCGTTCTACTAGTCAGACATACAAGTTACCATACAGGGGCCTGGTCTGTTCAATCTCGTTCTACTAGTCAGACATACAAGTGACCATACAGGGGCCTGGTCTGTTCAATCTCGTTCTACTAGTCAGACATATAAGTTACCATACAGGGGCCTGCCCTTTTCAATCTCGTTCTACTAGTCAGACATACAAGTTACCATACAGGGGCCTGGTCTGTTCAATCTCGTTATACCAGTCGGAAATACAAGTGACCATACAGGGCCTTGGCTTGTTCAATCTCGTTCTACCAGTCAGACATACAAGTGACCATACAGGGGCCTGGTCTGTTCAATTTTTTTTCTACCAATCAGACATACAAGTGACCATACAGGGGCCTGGTCTGTTCAATCTCGTTCTACCAGTCAGACATACAAGTGACCATACAGGGCCTTGGTCTGTTCAATTTGTTTCTACCAGTCAGACATACAATTGGCGGCAGAAAAGAAGAGGCAAGCCCTTAAGGCCCACGCTGTCAATCCTCCAGGATACAACCCACTCGTCCTATGTCCTTTCTGTTCCCGAACCTTCCGTTCCAGGATCGGTCTCGTCAGCCATCTTCGCACACATAGGCCAAATCAGTCCCAGCAACCCTCGGACGACTAGTGTGGTCCTCGTGGACTCGACGGACAAACAACAACACACTAGTCAGACATTATACAAGTGACCCTCACCCACCCAGACCCAGTAGAGGGGTCAGGAAACTCATGTATTCTGACACCACACGTTCAAATCTGTTCAATCGCTGTCATTCACCTGTTAACTATGTTGTAGAAGTTAAAACTCCAATACTTGAGGCAGTTCAGGTCGCCAGGTGGAATATGCATCAAGATGTGCACCTGAGAGACGTAAACAAATGACATTTGAACATCAAGATGTGCACCAGAGAGACGTAAACAAATGACATTTGAACATCAAAATTTGAGTGACATGGATGAGTGATGCTGATGCAGTTGGGGATTTATGTATTTTAATAACATGAACCTTTTCATCTTTCACTTCTGCACCCTGGAGTTCTTGAATGAGCCACTGAAGCACGTCACATGGGTCAGTTGAGTTAAGCAATAGCCACCTGACAATAACAACAATCGTTATTGAGTTGAATTGGTCGGTGGGGGAGGGGTATTTTTATTATTATTATTTAAACCTACAGAAATTTAATTTGAATTAGTAGTGGTAGTATCAAAGGCGTCTGGGGTGCGGGAGTTGCGGACCGCACCAGGTGACACCATCACAAGAGGTCACACCAATGTGTCAAATATTGTAATATTCCCGTTATTTGGCACTGGCACGATCGAACTGGTTTCTATGGGGTAAGTCGTGAGGGAGTGACACCATGAGCTACCGCACTGGGTGGCCCCAACACCAGTGACGCCTCTGAGTAGCAGTATTATTTATGTTGTTGGTTTTGTACATGATATTGTTATTTTTGTTGTTATTGTTATAATCATACTATTTAATTAGACTTTTATTGTTCCGTGAAATTGGTGGAAAGTTTTCGATTATCTGAACCTTTTCTCCTCGTGTGATTTTTTTTTTGGAATGAATTCAGAAACGTGATGTAAAAAAAAAAAAAAAGTTCCGAGTAATTTTCCTTAATTAGCGCTCCCACATCAATGACTTTGTGCCCAAATTCTTAAACATTTAGTTCTGATTGGCAATGACTAAAAATTCAAACGATTTTAAAGTTATTATTATTCTCAATATTCTATGTAACTAGAGAACTCACCAATTACCGTTGTTACAATAATTGTTATTAATGGAAACAATTCGTAACCCAGGATAGGGGGACATGGAGTACACTCCACAGCTGGAATGAAATATAAATATACATGTAACTAATAAACATAATAAACACAATAAACAAGTAAGCAAAATGTACATACAGCTCGTATGTAAATAAACAGTAATAACATACAACTTATAAACAAGTGAACAGTAAATATATATTTAAATGTAAGGGGATGCACATCACACAAACACAGATGGGGTCGGGAGATCATTGCTCGCGAGCCAGATGTGGCTTTATTGATGGATAAATCTGGTTCGCAGGCAAATGTTCTATTATTTTTAAGAAATGTTCACTCAGACTCCTGTGATCTACATATTAATTACATTACATATCCCCCTTTACCCCTAAAAAGAAAAAAAAAAAACTCGTCGCAAAATAGAAAGCCATCAGCAAAGCCGTGCAGCGCCATCAGCAAAGCCGTGCAGCGCCATCAGCAAAGCCGTGCAGCGCCATCAGCAAAGCCGTGCAGCGCCATCAGCAAAGCCGTGCAGCGCCATCAGTCGCATAAAAGAAATACTCATTGATTGGCAACAGCATAACAATGTTATTTAAAGGTATTCGGAGGCACAATTATTGAAATTACACAAAATGCTCACATTTACTTGAATTTATAGTTTTCAACACAATGTATGGCTCTCACAGAACAAACTTCTCAAAATATGTGATGTTTAGGCCTATGGCTTCCTCAGGCAGTAAGTTTCCCAACCCCTGTTATAGAATACCTACCACAGACAGTAACTGTACATGTCTATTGCGAACATTAGATGATAGAGGGGCAATTTACAAATACGTTGGTTCTAGTTATTTGTTGTCATTTAACTTTCCTTTGATAACTATGAGGGGTGTGAAGCTCTTCTCTACACAACAGTGATGGGAATGGGACATTTTTTTCAGAATTAATGATGTAAGTGTTAGTGAAACCTACCGTAACACTGTGTCTGTTGGTGAGACTGTTATTTAAAACCTACCGTAACAATGTGTCTATTGGTGAAACTGTTATTATTTAAACCTACCGTAACACCGTGTCTATTGGTGAAACTGTTATTTAAACCTACCGTAACACCGTGTCTATAGGTGAAACTGTTATTTAAACCTACCGTAACACCGTGTCTATATGTGAAACTGTTATTTAAACCTACCGTAACACCGTGTCTATAGCAGACAATGGCAACCACTTCCCCCACGACTCGGCCAAAGCTCCATACAACCAACCCATGTCTTGACCAGGGACTCCAGGAGGTGGGAAACTGATTGAGAACACAGACAAAGTCAGTTCATACAAGTAACACAACTTGTTTGATAATACAATACAAGCAAAACAAATGGTTGTGTCCTACAAGTAACATAAATTTAGTAACACAAGTTGTTTCGTAACACAAGTAACACATTTCGTTTTGTAATACAAGTAAGTAATGTTGACGGAAGATGCACAATGGAGATAAAAAGCTGAATAGTACAAGCGAAAGCAGTATTCAATGAACTGAAGAATCTCCTAACCAAAAAATCCATATCAGTGGAAGTGAGGAAAAGAGTGCTTCAGTGTTACGTCGAACCAGTTTTATGTTATGGGTGTGAGGCCTGGACAGTCACCAATGAACAATAGAAACGTTTGGAAGCCTGTGAAATGTGGTGGGTTTTTTAAGGTGAATATTAAAATTACCATGGGCGGAGAAGAGATGTAATGAAGAAGTTCTGAAAGAAGTCGACCAGAAAAGAAAAATCATATTAGAAAGAGACAATCTAAATTTTTTTGACACATCATGAGGCGAGGCAAACTAGAACACACAGTAACAACAGGAAATATAGAGGGCAAAAGGGATCGAGGCAGACAGAGAGAAAAGATGCTGGACGGGCTGACAGGATGGCATGGGGCACATTCACCCGCGGAGCTGATGGGCAATACCAAAGACAGAGAGATGTGGAGAAGCATCACCGCCTGCGCCTCTAGGCACGGCAACTGATGGAAGGAAAGTCCTTACAAAATAATTTCCAGTGAGCTTTCCTTTGGTGACTAAGCAAAAATTAACAGATATGTTAGTATTAAAACTGATTTTTACTTCCTAAGTAATCACATTTTTTTTATTATTGCCATTTTTTTTCTAAGTTTATGTTTGTAAAATGACATTATCCTGTTAAGCCTCCAATACAAAAGAAAAAATAATAATAATTGATTAATTAAACTAAGTAGACAACATATTCCAAAGCAGATTGATTAAAGTTAAGTTAACAATTTCAAGCATGATTTTACGGTAAAACCCTTGTTAAGTTAAAATTTGCAAGATGAATAACATTAAGTGATCAACATCATCCAAACCCATAATTAGTACTTAGGGGCCATCTTTAAATGACATCACGCACATAGGGGGAGGGGGTCCACACATTTGTGAAGATGTGTGACGAGGGGAGGTGGTGTGTTTGAGAAATGTGACGTCACATCAAAACACGCAACTTCCAAGAAAAGTTCCATATTTGATTTCTGTCACTTTATTTTATGACGCTTTACATGGCTTCACGCATGTTACGATATTTGAGTGCAAACTTACACCAAATACATACTTAAATGACACAAATTTGATTTGAAACATGCTCTTTGTGACGTTATATTGGAGTAAGGTCTAAGTTTTTGTCAGGTCATTTAGACTGACACCTCAGTATTGATGTATAAATTTACTGTAATTAAAATCATAACAGCTTGCCATTGTGATGATTGTTGTGCCTATTTTTAAAAAGACTATTCATTGTTTCCTCTCGTTTTTTACATGCAATTTCTTACGCATTGATGGGCGCTGTCTCATGATTTCCCACGCATGCGTAGACAGGCTTGTTAGGTAGATACTGCACGAAGAGTTTGTCCAGCGCTGTCACGTGACTGACTTGTTGGGTTCGACTCTGGCTCCAAACATCATGAGCAGGGATGTCACCAGTCATGATGATGTAGTCGAACTGAGGAGAGATGGCAACATTAATTACCTGATCTGAGGACACAGGGTAACATCACAAACCTAAAATGATGACACATGGTAACATCAGAAACTTCATATGAGGACACATGGTAACATCACAAACCTAATATGAGGACACATGGTAACACCACAAACCTAACATGATGACACATGGTAACATCAGAAACTTCATATGAGGACACATGGTAACATCACAAACCTAATATGAGGACACATGGTAACACCACAAACCTAACATGAGGACACATGGTTACGTCATTAACTGATCTGAGGACACTCAGTGACGTCAACAACCTGATCACTTGAGACGCGGGCTCATCAATCAGAGTTAAGAGGCGATCACAAATGAACGTATTTGAACAGTTTACTTGGATTTATAGTTCCATGACTTGAATAAAAACAACGACTATGTTATTGTAAATTACAAGCCATGTGCCCTCGCCTGGAGTCTCAACTTCTGAGCTTATCAAAGATTGGGGGGAACACGCGTTTACATGAATATTGAAAGGATCCCAATGAATTTTTCCCAAAATTACTAAATACAATTGGTACTTGTAAGAAGATGAATCAAAGATTACCCCAACTTGTATGGAATGAAGATTACCTGGCGAGTTGTTTCTGGAGATTACCTGATGTTTTAAGAAATTAAGGTTACCTGGCAAGGATTTAGATATTACCTAATGGTGTGTGGAATTAAGATTACCTGCCAGGGTGTTTAGAGATTACCTGATCTTGTATAGAGCTCAGGTGGCTGAATAAAGCATCCAACATGTCGATAGGCACGTCACAATTCTGATAGTCTCCGTACTTTCCTGCCTTGCCAGGTTGGCTTTGTTGGACAAAGGCTTTTTAAAAAAAATTGTCACTCGAAATAAGCCATGTCATTTATTTTTATAATAACAAACATAGCAATATATGTGCATTTTTTTTAAAGTAAATTTTCTTTTTTTTTCCATCATTTGTTCTTATTGTTGTTTTTCTTTTAAAAATATATTTACTTAAAGGTTACCATGATGAATCTACATGATAGTATATAGATTTAATAAAGATTCAAACCACTCAAGAAAAAATATCTTTAACAGAACATCAGAATACAACATTGCTATTGAATCATTATCTAAATTTAAGCTCATGAAATTTTGGATTTTTATAGAGCTCATATGACTGTATATATGTATTTATGTCTGTATGTATAATGTATGTCAGTGCCGTCTTAACCCATAGGCCCGTCGGGCATTTGCCCGGGATGTCACGAGCATAGGGGCCCCACGTGAAATGTTTATTTATATATTTCATGCACATTTATTTTTAGCGCATTTTTCGAGAAGTCGAATGCGCTATTGCACCCGTTTTGTCCGTCCGTCCGTCCGTCTGTCATCACCCTAGATCTCAGCATCCATAAGTCCTAGACCCATGATGTATATATGTTTTTTGTATGTCCTGACCTGCCATTTGTGCATCAACACTCAGTTACTCGATCCGTTAAAAAAAACCGTTAAAACTACCAAAAACATTGCGAATCGAGAGATAACACTGGCGCAGGCAACGGCCGCCATTGCCGGAAGTCTTAGTATTATCAAAAGTATTAGTTATTTTTTTGTTGACGTCATTAGAATATGTGTAAAAGTTTAGAGAGTTTTACGTCATCATTTGTGGTGACTTCAATCAAGATCTTAGCGGCCCAGGGGCAGAAATTGAAAACTTTTTCGAAACAAGCTTCAACATTCAACTACTTTCAACAAGATTTGCAACCACGATCTATCATACAACAATTGATGGAGTATTTGGGCGATTAGCTGATTACAATTTAGAATGTTTCATTTATGAGTCCTATTTCAGTGACCACAAACCATTTGTAGTTAGATTAAAGAGAAAATAAAAAAATTTAAAATGTAAAGAAATGAATTTTAAATTTAAAAAAATTCAGGTATATTCATTACACAAGAAAATTCATAAAAATATGTCTAAAATCTAAACACAAATACTGATAACTACATAATTCTGATATCTAACATAAGTACTGATACATAATACGAAAATGCGCTAACACGTCCTGAGTTCCAAAAGGGACCAGGCTTAACATGATTTTTTTATTCCTGCGGGGGGGGGGGGCTCTTTCTTTGCCCAGGGGCCCAACACTATTTCTTTGCCCAGGGGCTCAACACTATTTCTTTGCCCAGGGACTCAACACTATTTCTTTGCCAGGGGCTCAACGCTATTTCTTTGACCAGGGGCGCAACGCTACTTCTTTGCCCAGGGGCTCAACACTACTTCTTTGCCCAGGGGCCCAACACTACTTCTTTGCCCAGGGGCCCAACACTACTTCTTTGCCCAGGGGCCCAAAACTATTTCTTTGCTTAGGGGCTCAACACTATTTCTTTGCCCAGGGGCTCAACACTACTTCTTTGCCCAGGGTCCCAACACTACTTCTATGCCCAGGGGCCCAACACTATTTCTTCGCCAGGGGCCCAACACTACTTCTTTGCCCAGGGGCCCAACACTACTTCTTTGCCCAGGCAGGGGGTCAACACTATTTCTTTGCCCAGGGGGTCAACACTACTTCTTTGCCCAGGGGTCCAACACTATTTCTTTGCCCAGGGGCCCAACACTACTTCTTTGCCCAGGGGCCCAACACTACTTCTTTGCCCAGGGGCCCAACACTACTTCTTTGCCTAGTGTCCCAACTCTACTTCTTTGCCCAGGGGCCCAACTCTACTTCTTTGCCCAGGGGCCCAACACTACTTCTTTGCCCAGGGGCCCAACACTATTTATTTTCCAGGGGCCCAATACTACTTCTTTGCCCAGGGACCCAACACTACTTCTTTGCCCAGGGGCCCAACACTGCTTCTTTGCCTAGGGTCCCAACTCTACTTCATTGCCCAGGCAGGGGGTCAACACTATTTCTTTGCCCAGAGGGTCAACACTACTTCTTTGCCCAGGGGCCCAACACTATTTCTTTGCCCAGGGGTCCAACACTATTTCTTTGCCCAGGGGTCCAACACTATTTCTTTTCCCAGGGGTCCAACACTATTTCTTTGCCCAGGGGTCCAACACTATTTCTTTGCCTAGGGTCCCAACTCTACTTCTTTGCCCAGGCAGGGGGTCAACACTACTTCTTTGCCCAGGGGTCAACACTATTTCTTTGCCCAGGGGTCCAACACTATTTCTTTGCCCAGGGGCCCAACACTACTTCTTTGCCTAGGGTCCCAACTCTACTTCTTTGCCCAGGCAGGGGGTCAACACTATTTCTTTGCCCAGGGGGTCAACTCTACTTCTTTGCACAGGGGTCCAACACTATTTCTTTGCCCAGGGGTCCAACACTATTTCTTTGCCCAGGGGCCCAACACTATTTCTTTGCCCAGGTGGTCATCTCTACTTCTTTGCCCAGGGGCCCAACACTACTTCTTTGCCTAGGGGCTCAACACTATTTCTTTGCCCAGGGGCCAAACACTACTTCTTTGCCCAGGGTCCCAACACTATTTCTTTGCCCAGGGGCCCAACACTACTTCTTTGCCTAGGGTCCCAACTCTACTTCTTTGCCCAGGCAGGGGGTCAACACTATTTCTTTGCCCAGGGGGTCAACACTACTTCTTTGCCCAGGTGCCCAACACTATTTCTTTGCCCAGGGGGTCAACTCTACTTCTTTTCCCAGGGGTCCAACACTATTTCTTTGCCCAGGGGTCCAACACTATTTCTTTGCCCAGGGGTCCAACACTATTTCTTTGCCTAGGGTCCCAACACTACTTCTTTGCCCAGGGGGTCAACACTATTTCTTTGCCCAGGGGTCCAACACTATTTCTTTGCCCAGGGGTCCAACACTATTTCTTTGCCCAGGGGCCCAACACTATTTCTTTGCCCAGGTGGTCATCTCTACTTCTTTGCCCAGGGGCCCAACACTACTTCTTTGTCTAGGGGCCCAACACTACTTCTTTGCCTAGGGGCCCAACACTACTTCTTTGCCTAGGGTCCCAACACTATTTCTTTGCTTAGGTTCCAAAACGGTGTAAAGACGGGTCTGGTGTATGCCAACAAAAATGTACATTATATTAACTTTAAGAAATCACGACTACATTAACAAGTATTTAAATAGTATTAACTTGTATATATGTGTGCATGTGTGTGTGTGTGAGTGCGTGTGGCGAGAAATTTTCACTTTAAGCTGCTTGGCCATCCATACATCTGACGCCGCGCAGCAGTTTTGAGTTTGCCGCAGCCAATTTTGATAGACATAATTTGAAAATCTGTGTGCAGTGCTTTTCAATTTTGCACAAGTTTGTTATTTTCCCCACGGACCAACGAACCTCAGAGAGGAGATTGATGGCTGGTACGTTGTTCTGTCTTTGTCAAAAAATAACGTGTGACCATAGAGAATTGATTTTTGTGTAGTTTTACGTACATGCTGCTCGTGTACTATTGTCATCTACCCTGCAACACAGCGGTTCCCCACACGGTACAGGAGAACCCAGGGCGTACTGGAAGTCAAGGTGAAGATCTGTCAGCTGTAAGAATCTCAGAGTGGGGACCCCTGGCTGTGATTTAAGAAAACATGAAAAGAAAAATAGTAAGAGTTTTTCAGCATTCTACCATTCTGTTCTTCCGGATCAATTAATATCTTAAACAAGTGTACATTGTGGAGAGGTTGGAACGTGTGTGTGGGGGGGGGGATGGGGTTAACGAGGAGATTAGCGCGACCAGGGACCGGTCGCTGGATACTGACGTCACTGCATGACGTTTTGCGACGGTATCTGACAATCTTTAATATTATGTCTGTTTTAAAGGTCGACATCCCGTCAGCAGCCACGTGTACTAACTACTAGATGGACATCAAAGGATCTGGACCTAAGTAAAACAAAACCTTAAGGACGAAGGAAACGAGGGAGCAGCCAAATAAGTAATAAGCATTAACACTGGGGAAAATGCCTATGGGTAAAATTAGTTACACTTGTTTACATGCCTATGGGTAAAATTAGTTACACTTGTTTACATGCCTATGGGTAAAATTAGTTACACTTGTTTACATGCATATGGGTAAATTTAGTTACACTTGTTTACATGCCTATTGGTAAAATTAGTTACACTTGTTTACATGCCTATGGGTAAAATTAGTTACACTTGTTTACATGCCTATGGATAAAATTAGTTACACTTGTTTACATGCCTATGGGTAAAATTAGTTACACGTGTTTATATGCCTATGGGTAAAATTAGTTACACTTGTTTACATGCCTATGGGTAAAATTAGTTACACTTGTTTACAAGCCTATGGGTAAAATTAGTTACACGTGTTTACATGCCTATTGGTAAAATTAGTTACACTTGTTTACATGCCTATTGGTAAAATTAGTTACACTTGTTTACATGCATATGGGTAAAATTAGTTATACTGGTTTACATGCCTATTGGTAAAATTAGTTACACTTGTTTACATGCCTATGGGTAAAATTAGTTACACTTGTTTACATGCCTATGGGTAAAATTAGTTACACTTGTTTACATGCCTATGGATAAAATTAGTTACACTTGTTTACATGCCTATGGGTAAAATTAGTTACACGTGTTTACATGCCTATGGGTAAAATTAGTTACACTTGTTTACATGCATATGGGTAAAATTAGTTATACTGGTTTACATGCCTATTGGTAAAATTAGTTACACTTGTTTACATGCCTATTGGTAAAATTAGTTACACTTGTTTACATGCCTATGGGTAAAATTAGTTACACTTGTTTACATGCCTATGGGTAAAATTAGTTACACTTGTTTACATGCCTATTAGTAAAATTAGTTACACTTGTTACATGTTTATTGGTAAAATTAGTTACACTTGTTTACATGCCTATGGGTAAAATTAGTTACACTTGTTTACATGCCTATTGGTAAAATTAGTTACACTTGTTTACATGCCTATTGGTAAAATTAGTTACACGTGTTTACATTCCTATTGGTAAAATTAGTTACACTTGTTTACATGCCTATGGGTAAAATTAGTTACACTTGTTTACATGCCTATTGGTAAAATTAGTTACACTTGTTTACATGCCTATTGGTAAAATTAGTTACACTTGTTACATGCCTATTGGTAAAATTAGTTACACTTGTTTACATGCCTATGGGTAAAATTAGTTACACTTGTTGACATGCCTATTGGTAAAATTAGTTACACTTGTTTACATGCCTATTGGTAAAATTAGTTACACGTGTTTACATTCGTATTGGTAAAATTAGTTACACTTGTTTACATGCCTATGGGTAAAATTAGTTACACTTGTTTACATGCCTATGGGTAAAATTAGTTACACTTGTTTACATGCCTATGGGTAAATTACTAACACTGGGTTACATACCTAAGTGAAAAACAAGTTGAAGGAATATAAACTAGATCTACACACATTTAGTAACCAAGCATTTGAGACCTTATCTGAGACGTTAACATTTAGCTAGTGAATAATCATTCCCTTTTGGGTCGAGCCGTTAGGCTCTTAAGACCCGGTTCAATCTATCGCAAGCGAGCCTCATCAAGCAGGCATCGACAAAGAGGTAGTCCTCCGCAGGTACCGTAACCTCTCCTTGTAAGACCCCGCAACTTTCTAGTACGTGGGCCACCGTCTCCTCGGGGTAGCCACACAAACGACAGGCCAGTTCCCTTCTGTTTTCAAACTTATACAGGTAGCTTCGTATTGGACAATGATCAGTCCTCATCCGTGTTATGAGTGTCTGATTACTGCGTTCAAGTTTCCACAAGGGGCCGCTCTTACTCGGTCGCGGCATTCTCTGGTAAACTTTCCTGGCCGTATTCCCTGATGCCCAGCCCTCAAGCCATTTCTCTCGGAAATGGTATTTTAGCCATGATCTGACCCCCAGTTGGGTCATAGGCTTTTCAGGTTGGGGCTGGGCTGTGCCTTCTCTCGCTAGCGTATCGACCCTGTCTGAGTGTGCCTCGCCACAGTGTCCAGTCCTTCTAGAGCCGTACGGCTTGCAAAGTCCGGGAGGCTGTAGCCAATGGCACCTCTAACACTACCGAGATAAAGAGCCCTCAATAGTCTTGCATCTGCACCCCAACTCGTGCTAGCTAATTTTTTCACCAGGGACAGTTTTGCTGTGACTTTGGCACATAATTTACGCACATGGTTATGTATCTGGAGCTTCTGGTCCAACTTGATTCCCAAGTACGTTGGTGTCCGATCTCAATTTTAACCTCTTCCCGCAGATCTGAAGTACCACCTCGTGCTTCAGTGCATTCCGTTCATTATTGAAAATGGAATGGACCGTCTTTTCCGTATTGACTACTAGGCGCCAATGGGTTGGCATATTCCTCAATGCGATTCAGATCGTTCTGTAGCCAGGTCTGCAGTGTTGCAACGTCTTTTCCTGAACTCCATATCACCAAATCATCCGCAAACATGGCCTTCTGTGACTCAAGAATGCCTTGTAGGTCGTGGATGTTTTATAGGCTAGGAATAGTGTACAGCTGAGCGTTGACCCCTGTGGGAGTCCGTCTTCCAGTCGTGCCTCGCTGGAGAGCACTTCACCTAATTGTGTTTTAAACGTTTGGTCCGTGAGGAACGATTTAACCCAGCCGTACATATTAGCAGTGACACCTAACTGCTACAGTTTGAAAAGTAGCCCTCCATGCCACGACATCTTATCGTATGTCTGCTTCAGATCGAAGAACACTGCAACCGTGTCGTTCTTCAACTGGAGTCCGTTTGTGATCGTCTGAATTAAACGGAGCTCTTGGTCCATCGGGTTTCGTCCCTTACGGAACCCACCCTAAGCCTTCGAAATGTATTTGGATTTTTCGAGTGACCAGTAGAGCCATGCGTTCAATAACCGTTCAGCTACCTTCCCCACACACGACGTGAGGGAAATGGGCCGGTAGCTGGACGGGTGTTCGCCTGGTTTTCCTTCTTTAGGTATTGGGGTTATTATGGCATTTTTCCACAGCTTCGGCAGTGCGCCTGTTGTCCAAGTTCTGTTAATAAAACCCAATAGTTTTATTCGGCATGTCTTGCCCAGATGCTTGAGCATTTTATTGTGAACTTTATGTGGCCCTGGTGCTTTGCCAGCCTTTCGCTTGTTAAGCGCAGTTTGCAACTCTGTCATCGTGAAATGTGCCGAGAAAACCCCGAGTTGAGGGCCCGTGCGTTGTCTCCTGGAGCCATCCCTTCGCATTCGGTCGATCGTTCGGCTAAAGTCAGACCTGGCGCCCTTCTTGTTCACATGGGAAAAGTGCTTGTTCAGCACCCGTGCGCGCTTCACTTCACTTGCTCTTTGGCGCTTTGACGTCGTCAAGGGGTTTGGGTTTTTAGCTGTGCCCGCGCCTGATAGTGTATCTACAAGCCGCCAAACTTGCCTGCCGTCTGCGAGGTCGAGTTTTTCACACGTATTTACCCATTTGGCCTTCTTCACCTTGTCTACAGCAGCTTGGACTTCGGCTGTTAGTTTGTTATACGCCCACCTACCCCCTCTCTATTCAACGGTTTAACATGTAGCTAAAAGCTTCTGATCACCAGGAAGGATATCCCCACCCACTAGAAATGTTGTGTGCTTGACCTAAGATCCCATAAATCCCAAGGAAAAAATGCCCCCCCCCCCCGATAAAATGATGGAACATACCTTTGGTGGGGTGGGTGGTCTTGGGATAGGTTTAGGTGAGTCTGGCAGCGTAACGTTCCACATCTCACCGGGAAAGTAGGGCGTGGCACATGTGTCACCAAGGATTATGCCACACGCCTCGTCAGGTGACAATAGGAGGTAGTCGACAACATACAAGACTTCCTCCTGCGGAAGTAGATGGCGTGTGCGATAAATGACTTTAGCAATGGCACACATTTTCACGTCTCTGAACTATAATAATATTATAGTCTCCCCCCCCCTCCCAAAAAAAAAAAAAAAAAAAAACATTTCTAAATTTTCTTTTTAAAAAAGCAACTAACAAAGTATTCTGCTCCAAGCTGCATTTTAAGGATATCATTAACTGTAGATTATGGTATTTTCAGTTAGCTGATGCTTAGCTTAGATTTACATTGTACTAGGAATTCAAAGTTCGCCAATCTCTTACACCAACTTAGTAACCCCAAGTCATACACTTACACACACAGAAGATGCCCTTACCTGAAACTGGGGAACAATCAGACTACAGACATGTTCGTCCTCTATTTTAAAATTCACGCAAAATTTGATCACTTCCTGAACAATCGTCTGCACAGCTGTGGACCTCTGTATCATCTCCTTTATCTCCATGACAACAAAAACACAAACACCGCACGTGACGTTTCCCCAACGCTCAAGTTTTCGATGACGCTTTAGGTAAGAGGCCATCTTGTTATTCTCCTTGTCATGGTTCTTGTCTCTGAGCTCATTGACTCCTTCATTCTGCTCATGATGTCCGTTTTTAAAAGCATTCGTCCCAACCGGCGATGGTTTTAGAGTCTCTGAAGTCATAACGCTGTCATTTTTTGAAGACCACGTCTGCTTTAGATCTGTCGCAACGTTTGACCTTGTCTCCGAGACAGCCAGTGTACACAGTGTGAAAACAACACAGAGGAAGAATGTCTTCATTTTACAAGTTTGAAAATCTAAAACGAACTTTCAGTTTGACTCCTCGTTGTTAAACAACGACATCGTTCATCCATCAATGAATATAAATATCTCTACATATCTCAACAGTCTCATCGCTTCTCAAACAGACACGGGGTCATGGCCACAAGAGTTCAAATACAACTAAGATTTGTTGAGATCTTCGGTGTCTTATTTCCACTGTTAATTTGTTGTTGTTGTTTTTTTAAAGTAAAAGCAGGTAGATTAAATGTATATAAAGATATGCACCTGTAATAATGATTGTGCCAGTGAAACCAAGTGTTTGAGATTCAATGCATTACGTCAGCAATCTAATAAAACTTCTTTTGAAATTAAATAATAATTGGTGTAAAAACATTGGCGAATTAATTGGGAAAGCATAAATGGCGTCATCAATCGGGGAGGGAAGTCACTATTTTGTGACAATGCTCTAGTAGTGTCTGTATGGAAGGGCGGGGGGGGGGGGCGACAAAATGTTAGATAAACAAGAGTGACTTATTGCGTTATCTTGGAACATGTTAAAATTTGGACTGGCGAATGAAGTCATGAATTCTCGCATTGCTAGCAAATGGCGTGATAAAAACAGATTAGGATTCTAAGTGGAACAAATTAAAGCTTTGACTTCAAACATCTTGTCGATACTGCATAATAGACTACGTTTTTGATATGGAGAAACAAGCACATATACTTTATTTTTGTATTTGCTTTAATGTCCTTTTACGTGATATCACATAGGAACGAGGTGGACAAGGCAGAAGGTCTGCTGGGTGGAGTGGAAGGTCTGGTGAGTGGAGTGGAAGGTCTGGTGGGTGGAGTGGAAGGTCTGGTGGGTGGAGTGGAAGGTCTGGTGGGTGGAGTGGAAGGTCTTGTGGGTGGAGTGGAAGGTCTGGTGGGTGGAGTGGAAGGTCTGGTGGGTGGAGTGGAAGGTCTGGTGGGTGGAGTGGGAGGTCTGGTGGGTTGAGTGGAAGGTCTTGTGGGTGGAGTGGAAGGTCTGGTGGCTGAAGTGGAAGGTCCGGTGGGTGGAGTGGAAAGTCTGGTGGATGGAGTGGAAGGTCCATTGGGTGGAGTGGAAGGTATAGAGGGTGAAGTAGAAGGTCTGGTGGGTTGAGTGAAAGGTCCGGTGGGTGGAGTAGTAGGTCTGGTGGATGGAGTGGAAGGTCTTGTGAGTGGAGTGGAAGGTCCGGTGGGTGGAGTGGAAGGTCTGGTGGGTGGAGTGAGTGGAAGGTCTGGTGGGTGGAGTGAAATGTCCGGTGTGTGAAGTGGAAGGTCTGGTGGGTGGAGTAAAAGGTCTGGTGGGTGGAGTGAAAGGTCTGGTTGGTGGAGTAGAAGGTCTGGTGGGTGGAGTGGAAGGTCCATTGGGTGGAGTAAAAGGTCCATTGGGTGGAGTGGAAGTTCCGGTGGTTGGAGTAGAAGGTCTGGTGGGTGGAGTGGAAGGTCTGGTGGGTGGAGTGGAAGGTCCGGTAGGTGGAGTGAAAGGTTTGGTGGGTGGAGTGGAAGGTCTGGTGGGTGGAGTGGCAGGTCTGTTGGGTGGAGTGGAAGGTCTGGTGGGTGGAGTGAAAGGTATAGAGGGTGCAGTGGAATGTCTTGTGAGGGGAGTGAAAGGTATTTGGGTGGAGTAGAAGGTATGGTGGGTGGAGTGGAAGGTCCATTGGGTGGAGTAGAAGGTGTGGTGGGTGGAGTGAAAGGTCCATTGGGTGGAGTGGAAGGTCCGTTGGGTGGAGTGGATGGTCTGGTGGGTGGAGTGAAAGGTCCATTGGGTGGAGTGGAAGGTCCGTTGGGTGGAGTGGATGGTCTGGTGGGTGGAGTGGATGGTCTGGTGGGTGGAGTGAAAGGTATAGAGGGTGAAGTGGAAGGTCTGGTGGGTGGAGTGAAAGGTCCGTGGGTGGAGTGAAAGGTATAGAGGGTGAAGTGGAAGGTCTGCCTGGGTTGGCAGTTTTTTAAATTATATTTAGAGCTGGTACCACTAACAAAAGATATCCCAATTTGGTGCCACTAACCACTCGTAACTCGATTTTTTTAAAATTGACAAAACACGAGAATACCAAGTTTGTGAAACATTAAAAGTATTATGTACTGTGATTAATGTATACATCAAACATATTCATGCCTGTTGCCCGTCAACTACATAAACTGCCATGTAAATGGGCTGCGATGTACATAACCTACCATGTACAGAGTCATACATCTATATAGCCTGCCATGTTAACATCCTACGACCTACATACCATTGCCAAATTCTATTTCTCCATTTACCTGATAGTTCTGCACAGATAAAATGTTAAAGATGTGAATGTGTGTTGTTTACATGACAGTTTGTCTAGTTAATAATGTGTCACTTTGTCGTGAGATATGTGCTATTATAATTATACGTGATCTGACATAGAAGATGGGTATGAACGAAAACATATTTGCCCTATTACACATCAAACATGTATCTGAATTTAAACCTGCTTCTTGTGGAAAATTACATTATCCACCAAACGTTTTGCTTTCCAATCTCCAGAGCGCTATACTGTAAAAATACAGTTCTGCCGATGACCAAGATAATGAGGTAAGTGGACCGAATACTTACTCTAATCTTGTTCAATATCCATCCTTTGTTATAGTCACGTGCCTGTTATCAATCATTACAAGGTGATAAATCAAAGAACCCTGGGATATGTGAAATGGGTCACCCGTTTGGAAATGACATTAATAAATTATTAGATTGGGGCGCTAAGTGAATAATTGACAGTTACTTAAGTATTCAAAGATGAAGAGCGAAAAACAAATTCTTGTACAATCTACAAAACATGTAGAGCCAAAAGGACGTACGATCGTTAAGATTTCGCATACAGAATTTTTTTTTTTTAAATAATCTTAGGCAGAGGCATCACTAGGGTTGGTGTCACCCAGGGCGGTAGCTCATGGTGTAATCCCCCCCCCCCACCGACTTACCCCATAGATTTCCTCCGAGTCTCTCTGTAGCAAGTAACGGGAACATACAGAATTTTACATTTTGGTGTCACCCCTTGTGATGGTGTCACCCGGGGTGGCCCGCCCCCACGTACCCCCTAATGACACCGCTGATCTAAGGAATAATTATGATAAATGACTTACTTAGAAATTGACGTCTAATTTAACTCCATAACGGCCATAGCTCTGTGCGATCTAATAAAAAAGAACGTAGGACCCAATAATGTTCTATGATGTATTTTTTTTTAAAAATTAAATATAAATATGTCCGTGTACTTCTTGAAATATCGTATTTTAATTTTCACTTTTATTTTTCTTAATTTATTTGAACTTTTCATACGTAAGGAGCCGTCAATAAATGATGTCACGTGACTTTGTCCAAAGACCATTTCCAATATGACGTCACAAAGCTTTGACCCCCCCCCCCCGTCATTAAATTCTATTTTCTCATTGAAAATTAGCATGTTGCTAATTTCTTTTATGTCATTTAAATATTTATTTAGTAATTAATGTAATTTAAGGATCCACTTTAATATCGTAACACGCATGAAGCTATGTAAAACATCATTAAATAGAAAGTAAGAAATTAAATATAGAAGTGGAACTTTTATTTAAAGTTACGAGTGGCATACATCAAGCAACAATTCAGTGGCTTAGCTATGGGAGGGGGAGGGTGTTCCAATTTCAAAAGTCCCACCGGGTCCCCACTTGAGGGGGCCCCCAAATTAGTGTTAGAAAATTTGTTACATTGATTACGCCACCACCATGTATGTAGGGCCCCCAAACCCCTACAAATTCCTAGCTACGCCACTGCAATAATGTATATGTACTTTTTTTTTACGAGCATCTTTTTTTCAGATAAATTGAATTTTATTTTTATTATTTCCATAAATTTCAAGAGTTTTACTAAATAAAAAAGGGGACATAATTGTCTATTAACGTTCCGCTTTAACTTTTTATTTTCAATATGGCAGATAAACAATCTTCAGGTAGTAATGGCAACAATAACAGTGACCTTCCAGATGATATCTGGCTTGTAAGTTACCAATAGTCAATAGGTTGAAATTTTTTAAAATCAGATATTTCTTATTATTTGCAAGGATTCCTTCTTCAATTCCTTAAGCCACTCTCACTCACTCAAGCACTCAAATGTCTTAAGAGAAAGACTATAACTATAGACTATAGACTATAGACTATAGTGACTATAGACTATAGACTATAGACACTATACTATAGTGAATAATAGTGTCTATAGTGACACTATAGTATAGACTATAGTATAGTAAATAGTAGACTATAGAGTTATTTCAGTTATAGAGTATAGAGTCTATACTATACTATAATACTATAGACTTGAGTAGACTTTTACTTAAGACTTAAAGCTCAAACTCAGGGCCTAAGGCCCATTTTTTTTGCCATATTCATATTGAATTTATTGAATAATTGGTTGAATATGATTATACGTTCTCAAATGGGTTATATAGCAATTAATTCCGCGTTCTCTTCCTTTGTTTTTTAGGTTTATATTTAGACTTTTTATTTGTTAATTTAGGGTTTGGGTTAGGTTTAGAGTTAAGTTATAATTGTGAATTTAGGTTAGGTTTAGTTTTAGAATTTTAATAGTTGAATTTTCCAATTTCTTTGTAACTTTGTAACAAAGATGGAGGCCATGTTGAGTGGGAACGTTATGTCGGATTTTACCGAATAATTTTTATTTATTGGCATGGGGCATTTTCAATTTGAATCATTTGGTTCTTGACATTGACTTCATTTTCATTGATATTTTAGTTTTAGAAAATAATATTTTTTGAAATCATGAATTGATTATTTATATTTTTAATACAAAGTGTCTGCTGCTATGACAAAGTAACGGCAGACAACCCGGCAGGATGTTGCTGGTGCTACAACATATCGTAACGCCAGCAACATCCCCCCGGATCGTCTGCTGTTATGACATGTCGTAAACAATTTGCTGCATTTCAATTATGCTAATACTAATACTTCAATACTAAACTATAGTTATAGTTCTCGTAAAATAAAATATCATGATTACTAGGTAAGCCTATTAATGAATTTTAAAGGTTTTAAAAAAATCTAGATTGATCCATTAAATGAAAAACACTTATAAATTTAAAAAAATTGTAGTTTTACAACAGCTTCGCTAAACGATGTGAGAGTCGGGTTAGAAAATGATGTGACACTATTGATAGCAGGATCGAATGCCGGTGCCGTCATGTTTTTTTTTTATTTCATTTTTTTTTTTTTTTAAATCACAAATAGTGTGCTGATAATTATTTTTGTTATTATTCTGAAAAGCAGATATGTTAATTAAATCTTAAGGGCCTACCGATATTCATTTTTGCCAAAATGAAGTTTCTGATACTTATAATTATACTGATACTGATATGTTTACAAGTTCTAGATCATGATGATAAACAATAAGACATATGAATATGACTCACAACAAAACAAACTATCCGTTTTAAAAATGTACCCAAATAAATTAGGAACTCCTTTTAAACCTTCGGCTTTAACTTACAATAATAGTTGTTAATTTTAACCTATAGTTAAATAAATTTTGCACACAGCCAACTTTTATTAATGAAACAAGGTGATTAGTGAAACAAAGCAATACGCCAATAGTAATACAGTCGAAACCGCTTAAGTCGACGACGTTGGGGTATAAAAAATGGCATCGACATAACCGATGATCGAGTTAAAGCAAAAACCAATATGGCGGCAAAATATTAACATGCGCTTGAAATTTCTTTATGTACGTGTTGTGCGTTAATTAGTGATGGGACTATTAATCAGAATCGTATCAGAATATCGGGACCCTATTTCTTCACTCTTTCTTAAGGTTGTTAAGACCGTTCGGAACTTTAATTTATAATTTATAGAACTCTGTTTCCAGAGAACAGCGTTCGTTTTTAAAGACCGTTTAAGTTTAAATATTACGCCGTTTTGCGGTGATTCCCAGATTGAGCGATACTGTGCCTTCGAAGCCACTTGCTTGATTTTCCTTACAAGCTACACAAATAAGTAACCTACACATCCCCTCATTGTCCCCGAACCATTCTCTTCCTAATCATCTTCTTTGGGTCCGTCCCCTCAGCTTACATATTACAATGGACTCAGAATGGTCTATCGTGACCTATATATGACTCATGACAAAGCGAACTCTTCTCTATATAAACGTACACAAATAAATTAGGTACTCCTTTTGAACTTTTGAACCTTCAACTTTGACATATTTTAATTAATTCTAACCAATAGTTAAATGGCTTTTGCACACGGCCACTTCTTATGAATGAAACAATGAGAACAAAGCAGTAGTACAGTAAAGGTAATACATGTAGTCAAAATGAGGTTGAAGGATGAATGGTTGCCAATGACAACAAGTCTGCACACGGTACATTTCATTATTCCATACAATCCCCTCAGCTTACAATGGACTTCGGTAACTTGATGCTAATAGGACTAACCAACAACAATGGTGTGGGAGATTGAGAGTGGGGGTGGGTAAAGTGTCTGTAGTCTGTTATATTATATATTTTAAAATCTGGGGAGCCTTGTTTACAGTAAGCAGCCTATGATTTTGGTATCGTCCCATCACTAGCGTTAATAAATGATAATGTTCATGCATGTGTTTTGGGAGTTTTTTTTTAACACAACAGCATTGCCGTTATTTGTTTGATGAAGCTATCGGCATGCTATAAAATTGTACATACATGTTTGCTAACAACAAAAGGTATATGTGCACCAACTGACAGCAGCAATTTACAAATTTAAAATAAAAACCAATGTCGATTATCGATAAAAACTTTTATTATTCTCCAACACATCTCTGAAACGTATCGTATATATGCAGTTACTTTGGTTTCTTTAAAAAGTCTATAATGCTTTGTTGTTTTTTGCCTTTAATCGTCTGCTTAAAAACAAATAACTAAGTATTTCAAAAGCCGGCGATTGCCATAGCCATAGTACCAGAAGCAACACAGCGCTGAGAGCAAAACGCAAGTGGGCTGTGATGTCACCAGCAGACCCTGGTGAGGCAGAAACTTGGTCCCTAGTCCCTTCCCTTGGTTATAAAAAAATCATAGCTAACATTTTCAAAAGCTGGCGATTGGTCATGGGGATCGAGATAACCAATGTTAAGTGGCAAATTTGACCCTTTTTTATGCTTGTGTTATGAGGTTTCGGCGACTTTAAAAAATCTAGTTAAACGACGAGAAAATGCTAAGACAAAGAGAGAATTTGGCGGTTCCAATAAAAAACGTCGACATAATAGGGTGGTCGAGCTAACCGAGCTCGAGGTAAGTGGGTTCGACTGTAGTAATAGAGTGAAAATGAGGTTGAAGGATGAATGGAATGGTTTCCAGTAACAAGTCTGCACATGGTACATTTTATTATTCCACACGAAACAAATTATTTTACATTCTTGCGATTGTGCATGAATCGTTTCTTGAGGATGTTCATTTTACGGCTTTACTTTACGGCATGCTAAATTTTAATACTTGGCATCAGCATCACTTACACAAGTATAATATAGTATAGCAAAATCGGCCTACATATTTATAATTGGTAGACTAATATTAAGTCTACTTAAATAATTTATTAAAATAAATTTAGATTTTAGAATTAATACACACACAAATAAGCCCGGATCTATTAATGTCGTGATATATAAATAATATATATGCGTATACAATATAAAGAAGAGTTTGTTAAGATATTATAGCGACTTAATTCTTTCCAAATGTCTACTGCAAAGAGTGACTAAGACTAGTCGTAGCAGAAGTTGCGTATGTCGTAGCGCTAGCAACACCCCGTAGAGTCGTCTGGTGTTACGACAATCTTGTCATAACTCTAGCAACATCCCGCCGGATCGTCTGCTGTTACGACATGTCGTAGCACTAGTTTCCTGACTAGCACTACGACATGTCATAACGCTAGCAACATCCTGACGGATCATCTGCTGCTACGACAAACTTGTCGTAACGCTAGCAACATCCTTTTTAATATTTGATTTATATAAAATTTATATTATAAAATAATATAGCTCCTATTTCGATTTCCTATGAATGTTAATGTTAAGCTGTTGTGAAAACATCCGTGAAGATGATAATGATACTGATACTTGAACTGAAAATCCTACATGTGGAAGAAAATCAGCAGTCCCGAGCCTGCGCTCTTCATGGGGCTTCCCGGAAAACCCCCTCAGCCCTCTAAGGGACGTAAAGACTGAGAAGCCCCCCGGAGCGGTCGCTGCTACAAGCGGCCGCCTGGGCGTCCAGGACACTAGGTCGAAAACGCCTCCCACTTAAGTGTGCCTCCCGAGGGAGGTGTGGAATTTCCTACTGTGACTCGCTATCAACATAGTATCACTTTGGCGCCACCACGGCAAAGCTTACGAGTCTCTATAGTTTAGATCGCCGCAAAGCGTGGGGATACTTGAACTTGAATGGATGATTCTTCATTGTTCATCAGGTTATTTATATTAGTGATAGTGATTGCAGGTCTAAGAACTGAAGGCAAAGGGTAAAGTTCCAGTCACTCATCATCCTTGGCAGGAACAAGCAGCTCCGTTGAGCTCTTGCACTTATTATTAGCATGAACTGCCTATCATGGCTTTATCTTGGTGGGCGTGGGCTGAGTTTTTGCTCTGGACTGCGTACAAGTCCATTATTTAGCCTAATTTGAACAGCATTGAAAGTAATCATGTAATGAAAGCATAACCAATTGCTGCCATTTTTAATTGGTGACCATCTCAGGGTTTCTAGCATGCTGTCACTATTTTATCAAGATGAAATTGAATACTAATATTAATATAGTTTGAGTCAATGCATTGATTCTTACACTTCAACCAATAAAAAGTATTTAATTATATGTCAGTTATTAATTCTTATTAAATTGTTTTTATTTAAAGTCAACAAATTACAATTAAGTTCTTTATGTTCTTAGTCTTAGCTTTAAATTATTGCCCTTTAGGTAAGACCATGTGAGGTATACAAGGATGAATACAGGGATTGCAAAAGTAAGTCATATTCTTCTACTCTTAGGTCAATATTAATTGTGTTACCAGTAACATTCATAGCTTTTTGATTCTACTTACAGTACACTGAATTAATTCTATTGTATACAAATGAATTAGGCATGTCAAAGCTTTTGTGTGTGTCTGAAGAACTTCAATGTTTTTCAAAAATCTTTTTTTTTCTTCTTTTTTCTAACTAGGTCTATGGAGCAGACTTTATCAGCATTACACAGATGGAATTCAGCAAGATTGTACGCAATGGTTAACTAATTTCAATAACTGCATGGCATTTAGAAATACTAAAGATCTGGAATCTGCTGTAAGTTGTCTTCAAATGCTTATCTCTTAAAAATATTTTGTTTAACTTAATTTCAACTAGCCTTATCAGTGGGGTCAGACTACAATCAGGCTGGGTAGAAAAAAATGTTATATAAAGAGGGTAAACGTAGGCCTGAAAGGACACCACCAAACAGTGAATTTGTTGGCAAGCAGCCTTTGGCCAACAAACAGAAAAAACTAATACAGTGAAATAAAAACTTAGCTGCGCTGTTATGACAAGGAATCTAACAGCCAGAAAGAGAAAGATGGGAGTAGTAGTTGGCCAGTTTGCTACATTCAGTAACAGTTACATTCATGATTCTCTTGTGCAATTTAGAAACACAAATACTTTTCATTTTAAGTTATTCCATTTCCAATTTAATTTTCAAAATACATTGGTATTATTTTCTCAGGAAGCATTGATTGCAGTAGAAAGGGAAAGGAGAAATCACAGATTAAAACTGGCTAGAATGAATGATGTTTGGGAGTATAGGACCAAACCACCAGCTGAATGGCTTGAACCTTTATCTTCAAAGACTGATCATTGAATTAAGTTTCATTAAATTGTTCATAAATATTCATGTCACATAACTGCATGTTCTTGTAAAAATAAAAGCTTGTTTCACATAATTAATCATGAAGTTCCTTTCTTATTTTTTAGGCGTTTATATAGGGAAATATTAAGGTTCAAACCCCAAAGACTGTTCCTGTTCCACTCTTCTCTTCTATATTGTCTCCACTTGTGTTCAGTCCCATTATATTAAAATTCTGAGGTAAATTAAAATTTAAAAGCCTTTAGTTTTAGAGAAAAAAAATCAAGTTGTCAGTTTTTAAAAATGAAAACACCTTTTAATAGCATTTGAACATACAATTTCAAAATATAATTTACAATTAACAAGTGCAAGCAAACTATTATTTATTAAGATACTGCTGATTCTCCAGATTTTTATCTTCCTTTTCAAAGTCATCATTGTTGTCCTTGCCAAATTCTTTATCGAATTCCTCTTGTGAGATCTAAAAAAATAAAAGATTTCAAATTTTGCAATCAAATAATTGCATTTTAATTAGACTTAAACATTGAGCAAATTACACTCAGAAGTAATATTTAACTTTAACATATGATACTCTGCCCCTTTTAATGTGCATGATTTTTAATTTAAGTAGGATAATATTTAATAATTTAGTTAATAAAATAGTGTTAATTATATTTTTAACTGGCAGACCCAATATTAAGGGGCCCGGCTCCAATATGAGTGATAATTTAATTTATTTTTTATTGCCATTGTACTCAAGCTATATTTCTCAATATCAATAATAACATGTAAAATTGATTGGGGAATTAAATTATTATCATTAGGTAAAAAAAATACATTTAGGGCCCCTTGCCCCGAGGTAATAAGCATTAGGAGTTCAATGCCCTATTTTTATAACCAAAATTAATTCGGATTTCCATTTAACAACCCTAGTACTCAGTTCGTACCCAGATCCGGCAAATAGTACATCTAACTATTCGGATTTGATACCCGGTAGACAATATTTACCCTAAATATATTCCTTAAGATCTTTAAAAATTGAAGGGGATAAATATCATAAACATACACTAAAATAGACATTTGGGGCCTCTAGGAATGGATATTAGAAGTTCAGTGCCTTATGCTCATAGCATTTTAATATGGGCTACCAAGTTCTATTACACAAATTTTGTTTAAGATCCATTCATTTACACAGTGGCTAACATACATTTATTTTTATATGGCTCATATAAGCAAAAAAATGACATTATGGGCAAAAGGGCCCATTCAGTGCAAGATGTAAAGTTGAAAACACCTGTTCATTTCCATCTGCATAGTAATAGATATATTTGTCAAGATCTTTAATAATTGAAAGGGGAATAAAATCTTAAATGTTTAAGATATAAAGCATTTTTGGCCACCAGCCCCAAAGGAATGGTAATTAGGATTTCAGTGCCTTATACTATTTTAATATTGGCTGTCAAGTTTTTATATACAAAGTTTGGTTCAGATCCACCAATTAACACAATAGCTAATGCTTAAACTAATTTTTATATGGCTCATATAAGCAAAAATTGACATGAGTGTTAAATTTAGAAAAAAATGTTGCCAGTTATTATCGTCGGAGCATACTAAACAGTCTCCAAAAGTTTTATGACGATCGGATGCATGGTTTAGTCTTAGTCAGCTATAAAGGACATGCACACACCCACACACTTCAATTTATATATATAATATAGGTATTATTAATAATATTTAAACAGGATATCTGTTTTTTTTATTGGCTTCAATAGATTTTGAAGTGAGTCTTTGAATTAAAAATTCAGTAAGTAAAATTTGCTTCCTTACATTCATTAGATATGTTAAAGACATTACAAGCCATAAGCACCTCAATATCTATTACTAATTAAAACTAGTACTTAATCAAATTATTTACTTTTCCTCTTTTTAATTTCTTAATCAATCTGATGTCATCATCAAATTCATCAAACTCTTCATCCATTTTTGTCTCAAGCTTTCTTTTCTCAGCTTTAGTTTGTCTGTCATCTTTCTTTTGTTTCTTCTTCTCTTTTCTATCTTTATGCTTGGACCAAGCTATAGTCTGTAAAAGTAAAGCATTATTTTGTTGATTTTTAAATTATAAATAAACTTGGTCTAAGAGCAATAAATGTGATGATAAAACATAATAAATAGGAATAGATGGTTGTGAGAGTTATTTTTAACATTATTGTGAAAATTAAAAGTTAGGACTGGAATTACTATTTTTAAAGAAGAAAAGGAAGATTGAGGGGTAGGCCTGTTTACTGAAACCAGGGTAGCTGTTGCCGTGCAATAACCCAGATCGCAAAATTACCCTGAGTACCCGTGAAAATGTGGCTGCAATGTCTATACCAAAGGTTGCTCTTTTGAGTTCACATTGCAGCTCAAGTACAATTTATCAAATTCAAACTTTTCTTTTGAAATATATGCTGGGAAATACAATTAACATGAAAACACTCAGGAAGAAGAATCTGGCAACAGGAAATAAAATAGGGTCTTCACAAACTGTGATGTATTTTGATACACCATTTTTCTCTGAAAACAGCCAAACAAAAATATTTTGGTTCTTTCAAGGAATCAATGATGAAAACATGACCGCACCGCCGAGAATTAAGGGGGGGGGGGGGAGTTAAGATGAAAGAGAGGTGGTGTTTTGTGATATTAATAATAACACCTCTGGTTTCATTATATCACAGGATGCTAACTTGGCTTTGAAATACACCAACAACATTGTGTTACCAGTTGTGACAAGCAAATGTTGGTTATCTAACCACCCTTCATTCCTCCCTCCACTCCTATCCCCACCATTCTTTTGAAAAAACACCTCATCTATTATTGTTTTTTTAAAGTGTCAGTCTTTTAATGATTTTCACTGTAAAAATAAAAATAAATGCTGAGTTCACTCAGCAGCGCTAGCAATTTACAGCACATTAACATTCAAGCTGCTGGGCCCATAAGATCTGACTGAATGTTATGTCATTGTTGTTGATATTTATTTGGAATGTTCAGTTTACTTTAGTTTTAGTTTATTATGAGGAATGTATTTACAGCAGGAATAAAATTTTGTAGTGCATTTAAGTTCACATTATATGTTACTGAAATCATACTGTTGGCTTCTGTGTAAAATGAGATGCTGGATTGTGGATAGGTTGCATTGTATAATGGTCATGATGGCAAAAATTATGCAGTGTTTCGAACGGATACCTGGGTAACTGTTTGAAAATTTACAATATTAGCTTACAATATTACAATATTAATAAGATTTTTTTAAATGGCAGCTTACAATATTACAATATTAATAAGATTTATTTTTTTCGGGGGGGGTGAATGTGGCAAAATGTTAAAAGTCCATTATTTCAACCGCAAATAGGTGAGGGTATACTGTAGTATGTTACTGAAATCCTCTGTTGGCTACTATGGGAAATGAGGTGCAAGGATGTTGGCTAGGTTTCATTGTAAATTAATATAAAGCTATCATGACGGGTCAAATTATGTGATGTTTCAAACAGATAAGAGTTTGTAATTTGAAGCAGGTACCCGAGCAGCTTTTTTCAACAATATTGACAGCCCTAGTTATGAACTTATTGCATATGTTACTATGTAACATTCAGTAACCATAAGTGCAATATAAAAGTTAACTGTATTTTGTTACTGAAAGAGGACCTAAAGTGTTTTTAAACGTCCTGACTAAGGAAAGTTAAACATGGAAATATTTTAGGGGAGTGTGAGGCAGTCATGAGGGTGAAAAAAGTCAGGTATGTTTAGTACATGATTTCTTAAAACAAAAAGGTGTATTTCCTCTATCATTATACCAAGCATATTAATCCTACTTTCCACTTTTGTGGAAAATTTAAAATTTAAGAAGTCAATACCTACCTTTGGTGGTCTCGTCATTTTTATTTTCTTCACATTTTCTCCCAATGCTTCCTTTTGCTTTCGTAGTTTTTCTCTAACTTTGTCTTTATAAGGAATTGTGGAAAAATCTATTTCAATAGGTTGAAAGCCTGACAGTGACTTTCCTTTCAGTTCTGGCATTTTGGGCATATGAAGAAGACCAAAACCCAGAGCAAGTCGACCAAAGTCTAGATCTAAATGAAATAAAGAGAACATTACAAGTGAATTGACATTAAAACCATTAGATATACTTAAAATTAATAATCCAATCTGAAACAGGTCTGGAGATCTACATACATCTCTGTCAAAACAAAAGTGAAGATCTTTAACACCAACGTTAAAACGGTCCTACTTTATGGATCCGAAACATGGCGAATGACAGAGACAACAAAAAATAGACTCCAAACCTTTGTTAAGATGCCTTAGAAATATTCTGAAAATAAAATGGTACGACAAGGTCGAAAACTCCAAACTGTGGGAGAGGTGTGGACAGTAGAACAACAAATCATGGAAAGAAAATGGAGATGGATTGGACACACCCTTCGGAAAGATAACAGCAGGGTGAGGCAGGCCTTAGATTGGAACCCCCAGGGCAAACGCCAGCGAGGAAGACCGAAGCGTACATGGAGACGGAGCATGTTAGATGAGGCTGGAAGAACTGGAAAGAGCTGGGAAGAATTGAAATGACTGGCAAGGGACCGTGCACAGTGGCGAGCTTTGACAGAGGCCCTATGTTCCACAAGGAACCAAAAGGACAAATGATGATTAAAGTTAATAATGATTGCATTCTTTATATGAAGAAGAAGGGGGAAAATTATAAAACATTATTTATAAATTGAATGTTTGCTTATCCAAGTTTTCAATAAAACTTACTTAATTCAGCTTAGAGATAACCTTTGTATGCATTTACATGGTATTCTACAGCGAAAGAAATATTTTTCATCATTGTATAACCATCAGTTTTTAAAATCTCACTTAACATCAACTATCTCACCAAGTAAAATATTCAACATTTGATAAAACAGTTATAAAGAGATTATGAAAGGCCTTACCTTTAATTCGCAAAATCATGTTGCATTCATGCTTTGCATATGACTGTATGTAGGACACAAATGCACGTAAACCTTTTTCATACACGGCCCTAAGATATATTAAGTAAGCATAAATTAGTTGATGCTATTAACTTGTGGAATGAGACAAGTAATTCTCATCAATGCTCTTAATAATCAAGCTATTAAAGTTAAACACAAAATTACTGACTTTGATCTTTGTGGAAGAAATTTAAATTCTTTTGCCCATAACTTTTATTTTTATTAACTTGTAATTTGAAAATACGGGGTATTAAAAAAACCCAGTAGAGTAGAATAAAAGAGGTATGTTGTGTTAAATTAAATTCACAGGAACATGAAACTTTTGGGCTCATACTTAGGAAAATGTTTTCACAGAATTTCTATCAGAACAAAAAGACACCTGGATCACCTGTCATTAACAGCAAGTGTTTGGAGCCTTGTGCACATATCCACCACATCATCCAATTTTGTCATTTCCAACAGGGGTACTTTTTGGTTTATTTCAATAAACTTTATGTAGGCATCCTCTGAAGGAAGGAGAAGAACCAAGGCATTTCCTTGATTACCAATACGAGCTGTACGACCACAGCGATGAACAAATGCACTAGAAGAAAAAATAGTTTATTTTACATCTTTGTTGATGTAAACCCTAACTTGTTTTTAATAATTTAATTTTTATTATCTGTTATCTCATTAATAATTTGTATGCATAAGATTCGCAAAAAAATATTTAATACTTAAAAAATACCAACCTAGCAGAGCTTGGAGGATCATATTGTATGACCCAGTTAACATCTGGTATATCTACACCCCTAGCCATCACATCAGTGCATATCAATATACCACTGGAGAAAGTTATATAAAAATGTTCAGGTTTACAAGTAAATTTCCTATTTTTATTTACAAGCAAAATATTTGAAAACTTTTTTTTCTTAAAATAATATTAATGGTTACGTACATCCCAAAATATTTTTTAAAAATGTTTATAACATTTCCATTATTTTTAATTTTCCATATTTATTTAAAATCCTTTTACTAAAGAGTGACGGTATAATCTGTATAGAAGGAGCGTCTGTAACAGATAAGATAAGATAAGATTCACAAGGATTTGTGTAGTCAGTGGATGTTTAACAATATTGCAAAAAGAAATTACATTTGTTTCAAAATATTTAAACTGAACTTGCTTAGCTCTGTTAGTATTTTTGTAGTATTAAGCCATATCATACCTCTTCATTGACCTAAAAGCAGAAAAAACTGTGTTTCTTTTGTTCTTGATTTTACTATGAATTAATATAATTTCTGATTTCTTGAGAATCCTAAAAAAAATATTAAAAAGTTAATGAGCTTGGTCATATTAAATTTTACAGGCCTTATTTGAATGAGAGTTAAATTTTATAATATAATTTTATCATTATAGAAATTCATGCAAATTTTCCATCAAACAAGAAAAAGTTTTAATCATTAACTTGAATGTCAAATTCAACAATTTTAGGTATAGAATAATTATTTTAAAATATACTTTTCGCATCAGATTTATTTTGAATCAACAAAACAAAATATTCTATTATTTTTTAAACATTATAGCCACTTACTGTTGTAGACATAAGGAGAAGTAATCTACACATGCACATGTACTGAAAAATATCATGATTTTCTCCCTTTTATGAAGTTGAAGAAATCTTACTAGTTGACTAAATTTGTTATCTGCTTCTACTAACTGCAAGAAATATTTTTTTAAATTCACAATTAGAAATCATTTATCTTTTGCTTTTACAAGGTCAAATTACTAATTACATACATAAAATAGAAGTCTTAGCAATTAAACAGCATCGATTTATCTTTTGGTGTAAATTTCATTTCTTTATTAACATTAAGTTATTAAATTTTTGATAAATATGATGTAAAAGAAGGCTATAAAACATAGTTACCATGTAGTAATTTTTCAGCAAAAAAGGTGTTTTTTGACTTTTCCCTTCTTTAGTGGGCTTCTCTTTTACTGTTATCTGCAATGGATTTCGTAGTCCTGCTCTTATCAGTTTTTCAACTTCATCAGTTTGTGTTGCTGAGAATAGCCCAGTTCTTCGCAGCTTTGGTAAATAGCTCAGGATAGCGTTGATACTGTTTTCAGAAACGGTTATATTGATGAAGAAGTTTAAATTTTAACATTTTATTTATTTAAATTTAACTTACGCATTTATCAAGTCAAAATATTTATATTATACAAACAAATTCACCAAAAGCCAAGTCTCAGGTGCAAGCTAAGTGTAAGAGAATTAGAAATAAAGAGTTTCCTAAAAATATTTGTATATATTATGTAGATGGATTTTAAAAATAGATTTTTAAAATAAATTTAAGCTTGAGATCAATAAGTAAAACTCAAGTTAAAATATACTTTAAAATTATTATTATGAAATTATCAGATGCATCCTGAAGGATTCATGCTAAATTAATATGTCTTAAAACTGGCCTACCTTGCTTCAAAACCCATATCTAAAAGTCTGTCAGCTTCATCTAATATGAGAACTTCCTTAAAAAATGAAAAATTAAGGGAAATTATTGCAAATATTTATTAAAATAAACTTAAGTTTTTTATGATTTAAAAAATGTATTTTAGGAAACGTCTACTAGTAGTTAACTTATTGTATCTGTTACAGACGCTCCTTCTTTACAAATACTATTGCTTCCTAAGGTCCATGGTTGATTTTACTGGTTTGATCAGCCAAGACATTGCACGTCTGATTTCCAGACAGGATGATGGAGGAGAATTTTTATGCGTTTGTTCTTGCATACAGAATAAGAAAAGTACTTAATAACACTTAACAAATAAGCAATAATGATCATATGGTTCAAACTCTTACTAAAGACTTGACACTTCCTGCCAAATTGAAACCAGATTCTTTCCTTTGAAACAAGTCCTCCAGGCGTCCAGGTGTGGCTATAATGATATGGCCACTGAAAACACAAGAAACATTTTTTTTTTGCTTTTTGGGTTCCATATTTTATCAAAACATTTATCCACAAATGTTGTCAATCTGTAAAATTAGTGGCACTGAATTTTGCACATTAAGTAATAATTACACAATACTTTTTAACATTCAATGGCCTTTCATAAATTAAAACATAAATTATTTATATATAATTATAGTTAAATAGCTATTTATTTACAATTTTGTCTTTAAAAGATAAACATTTCAATTCATAACTACAAAATACAAAAGTATGAAACTAATGTCTTTCACAGTTAACAGAGTATCCTGGGCCTCCTCAAAACTACAGCGAGGCTTTGTAACAAAAGAGAGCGCCCGAAAAATTAATTTATTGGAATTTGTGTTACCAGCCCAGATTTTTATGCATTTAATTTTAATTATATTTGAAAAGAGTAAATACATTGTTGGTTTATTTACTAAGATTTGATTAAGAAAATTTCCATATCACAATTCATAATTATTTTTTTAAAAATTTTTCCTCGAAAGAAATTGAGATGGGATGCATCAAAAATTTAATATTTGAGTCATTGGAGATTTTTTTTTTACCTTAAAATTTCAAATTTTAGTCTCTTAATATACGGTAAGTTATCAGAAGGTAGAAGTCCCAATAAAAGTAAATAGCATATTTTTTATGCCATATAAAGTTTTTTTCACAAGTTTTAATTGATTACAAATTATAAAAACTTGAAAAATATTTGATATTTATTCTAAAATTTGTTACCCATTGGCCATAAATTTCTCTATGTCTGCTTGGGGCTTCTCTCCTCCAATGAAAAGACATGAGGTAAACTGTGGTAAAAATTTAATAAAATGCAGTACCACCTCATTGATCTGAAATGCCAGCTCCCTTGTTGGTGTCAGAATGATAGCTCCAATCTGTTGATTATGACAAAATAAAAGTTGGCTGAAAATAATTAGAACTAGTGGTGTACTAATTATGATTTTTTGAAGAGAACCGAATAGTGGCAGCCATGTTTTGCCGATTCTGAGTACCCAAAGCGAGTACTTAAAAAAGTATGAACATGCTATTAACCTACATTTTGTGACCTCAATTCCACTCTTTGCATCACACATTTTTTCTCTAGTTTTAATAATGATTTTATTTTCAGGATCTATGCTATTAATAAAATTATTATTTCTTTATTTTGTTTTAAAAATATACTTTATAAATAACTCATTTAACTTTGTTTAAAATTGAAACAGTAAAATTTATCTTTAAAGAAATTTTCTGATGTGTTTACAGTTCGCACATCTATTATGACCTCCATATGACATACAGAGAGTTTCTATAAGAATGTACAAATAAAATTTGGAACTCATTTTGAACCTTCAAATTTGACTCATTAATTAATTCTAACCAATAATTAAAAGGCTTTTGCAAACTGCCACTATTTATGAATGAAACAGTGAGTACAAAGCAGTTGTAATAGAGAAAAATTTGGTTGAAAGGTGAATGGTTGCCAATGACAAGTCTGCACACAGTACATTTTGTTACCATACAAAACGAAACATTTTAGACATGCGATTCAAAGTGCAACTTTGCTATTGGAGCAATCGCATAATTAATAATACTAATTATTAATTATGCAATTGCTGAGTATTTCCGAGTATACAAAAATCAGCCGATACTGATTAGCCGAACAGAGTACTCGGTTCAGCTCTAATTAAAACATGGCTGCACTCAACCTTATTTAATACGCATTTAGCAGCACTGTTATCATTTAAGTAATTTTTTAAAAGAATAGCCATGTTTTACCTCATGCTTCTTAAGGGGAACCTCACTTCTGCAAAGCATTTGCATCATAGGTACAACAAATGCCAATGTTTTCCCACTGCCCGTTACAGCTTCCACAGCCACATCCTTATTGCTAACAAACTGAGGAATACAAGCTGCCTGCACAAAATAAAGAAACATTTCTGGTTATTTTCCCCATCTAAAAATTTCTACAAAAATTGTAAAAATTACTTTTTTGTAAACCTTACAAAAGATTATTACATCCAGTGTTCTCATAATAATGCACAGACCATGCTGGACTATTAAAAAGTAACACCCAGCTGCCTTTGTTTCCCTAGCTAATGTTAAGTCTCATCAGAGCTGGGTGGACTCAGTGACACAACCTAAACCCCAGAGGAAACACCACCAAAACCCCAAAGAAAAACAGCTCAAGGGAAGACCTAGGCTTAGATGGATAGATGATGAAGAGACAGATCTACAGCAACTGGTAATCCAATCTAATGTTAAGTCTCATCAGAGCTGGGTGGACTCAGGGACACAACCTAAACCCCAGAGGAAACACCACCAAAACCCCAAAGAAAAACAGCTCAAGGGAAGACCTAGGCTTAGATGGATAGATGATGAAGAGACAGATCTACAGCAACTGGTAATCCAATCTTGATATGGAAAGGCTTTGGTTAGGTCTGTGAGGAATGTAAAAATAATTACACCATAATCAGTTTTAAACTATCACATAATAATCAAATAGCAAATAATATTACCTGTACTGGTGTCATTTTTGAAAATTTCAATTCACCAACAGCATCAAGAATTGTGGTATCAAGAATGTTCTGAAGTTTGCTCCAATTCTGATCCATTATTCTGAGTTTTATTAGTATTGCCTATGCCTATGTTATAGTATTGTTTGTTCAAAAATCTCTGCACCTAAAATTTAAGAAATGTGGAGATATTTTTTTTTAAAATCATTTAGTTTATTTTATAAATTATACTTAATTATTATTTTATATTACAAATTTACATGCTAGGAATCACTAGCAGCTGAAAAATTGAATACACAGCCACAACAGTCAAGTCCAGTAATCAAATTTCCCAATCACTAATTATTAAAACAAGACATTTGTCAATTTGACTTTGTTAGTTGCATTAAGCCTACGTGAACTACGTCTCAGCATTATAACTAAAAACTTTAAATTATCATTAAAAAGAAGATACTTTTAATTAGTTTGTTTTTAAAATTGACTTTGACTTCAATTTCAATACTTCAATGTCTAAATGGTGTATCATGATAATCACTAACTAAGAACTGGTCGTGTTAAAATACTTAACTTTTTCATATTATTTAATTAAAATATTAGAACACATTTAATTATTTCATTGTTCCCAATTCATTTCAATAACAATTATGACGGCAATCCTCCGAATCCCGGTCCCAAATTATTTTGTGCGTGTTATCAAATTGATATAATATATATATCATATATGTCAATATACGTAGTTACTTACGGAAACGTCTAGGTTATAAATAATTAGGTCAATTAAGTACACTTATTGACAATACAGCGTATTTTCATATTTTAAAAAATTATGGCAGGTAAACCAGCCGCTCCGATAAACATTACTCCCGTCCCCGTTGTTTTACAAATTACCTTCAGCACAACTGGCTCACAAACAGAATGTTGGCAGCTATTTGCAAATTCTGTCTGACAATTACTAATTGCAATATTTACCATTTCATGAGTGGTTATCAGACAATAAATAATAATCGTGCTGTGTTCTATCAATGATCAATAAATTATAATTTGTTATACAATACTATTCTGAACTGTATATTTTCTGACTTCCTCTTACTCTTATTAGTGTAAAATAATTGCGGACCGAGATTCAGAGGATTGCCATTGTGACTAACCTATGACTATGCCTTTACTATAACTTATAACTATAATGCCATTTAATTTAATCACTCGAGACTCAGACTCAATGATCAGCTGTCATGAGTCTTGTCAATAATTGATAATAATTGTCAATATTCCTACTACTGTCTACTACTACTACTAAAGTGACTACAGTATACTACTACTACAACAAGTTTATAAGTACGTCAAAGTCAAAATAAGAACAATTAATTTATAATTATAAGTAATAGTAATAAGTATAGTCTAATAGTATATTAAATTTAGCCTAATCTTTTAAACTTAAACTTATAAACTAAATATTAAATAATAAATACATTTTTTTGTTGTTGTTTTTTTATAATTATTATATTATAAATTTAAATTAAATTATAATTAATTATTTTAATTATTCGGTTGAGTGTCAGAATTGGAACAGGACATCGGACATACAGTGTATATCCGCTGTATAAGTTTAAAAACTGCTGAATAATTGAAAACCTACTGATATAAAATTAGAGTGATCATTATGAAATAGAGCTCGGTAAAAGCGAAGTATGTCGACCTTGACGTCACGGTCATGGCGGCCTTCTTTGTTGTTATAGCACGTCTTTTAAAAAGCTTCCAAATTAAGATTCTATAGCTATACCATACCGTACCCGGCCGAAGCGAAGTGTGTCGACCGTGACGTCACGACACTACCAGTTGCTGGAAAAGAAAGTCGCAGAAAGTTCTATAAATTCTAAAAGGATAATAATAAATGGAATGTTTTAGGCTATAGGGTTTGGGTTAGGTCTAGGTATAGTCCGTATGCCGTATAGCCATAGAATTTTTCAGCTTTTTAACGGACGTGCTATACTATAACAACAAAGAAGGCGGCCATGACAGTGACGTCAAAGTCAACGTCAACATACTTGGCTTTTACTTTTACCCCGTACCCAAACCCTAAAACTTGTTAAAACCTTCAATATTCCGAAAATTCTAAAGCTATACTCATACTTTATACAGTATACAGTGATTAGTGATTGTATACACTATACTCTATAATTCTATACTATACTTAACTATACTATACAATTCAATACACTTGACTTAACCCAAACCCTAAATTTTAGGGCCTAAAACTAAAACCTTCCATTTTTTATAATCCTTTTAGAATTTATAGAACTTTCTTTTTCAGCAACCGGTAGCGTCGTGACGTCACGGTCGACATACTTCGCTTCAGCCTAGAGCTCACATTTTTAAAGGCAATCAAATACTAAAAGGTCCATCACCATCCATTTCATTTTACAGCCATGTGCTTTTTATGAAAACATAAATACAGTCACGTTGTAGATCTAAAAATAGATTGCCATTGAGAAAAACTTCCATCATATTCATTTTATAAAATTCTTATATAAATTAATTAGCCATTAAATCATTTTGTGTGTGTGTTTTAAAAATTTAACTGATATTTTTGGCGTTAATTGTAAATGCATTTTGGTATACGAAAATAACATTCTATTTTTAGCTTAATTTCTCCCACCCTCTGCCGGCCATCTTTGCTGAAAGGATTTTTGCACACGACACTACAATTTCTCCGTGACGTAATTGCTGTACTCATTTTAAAGTAAAACTATTTTGCTATTTATTATTTTTCTAATGATTCACTTTTTATTTTATCTCAGCGTCTTAAACTCGTAATAAACTTAAATTAAAATAAAACAGCACAACCTCTAATTGCATAAAGTCAAACAAGGGCAAACAAATACACATTTTATTTGTTCATAAATAAAATAAATTAAATTATTTTTAAAAATTATATTGTATATTTGTTTAATTTCCTATATTATATTATATACTTTACTATATAATTTGCGTGATTATTTTTTGTGCGGGGTCGATATGCTAAGACTAATGCCAAAAAAAGACCAAAGAAAAGAAAATTTATTAAGTTTAAACATGGGCCTATAACTATGCAGATGCAAATTAAAAACGATTAAAATATAGTGGAGAAAGTTTCAAATGTTTTAATACATAATATAACATAATAAAATGTGTCAAATTATTATCTGTATAGTTACTATTTTGAATAACCGAACGTTTGATAATGATAATGGAATATTAAAATTTTGGTATTGCCATATTTCATGCGACGGGCGGATTATGATAATGGAATGCACTATTCATAAACTTCATTAAGTATAAAGACTTCCAAAACATATTTCTTATTCATATTAGGGGTGGGGGTAATAAAATGTATGGCTGGTACTTTTTTTTATTTGCTCAATTGATCGGGAAAAATTAATTGATTAATTTCGATTAATCATATTTTATAACGCACATATAGATTCATTTTTTTTTATGAAATCGGTTCAGTTGTGGTGATTCCATGGTCCATGAGCCTAGTCCATGGCTTTAAAATTTGTTGACTTATTAACACACACACAGCAAATTCGTTCTGTCATGCAAGAAATAAGGAATAGAAACCTTTATTTATTTATTTATTTATTTATTTTTTGGTTTACGTATGCATTTCTTAATAAATAATAATTATACGAGGGGAAAGTATTAAGTAACAAAAATGGTTCACCGACAAAACGGCCCCGGTCAAAATGGCCCCAGACAAAACGGCCCCTGACAAAACGGCCCCTGACAAAACGGCCTCAGACAAATCGGCCCTGGACTAATATTTGTTAATGGAATACAATTTTAAATAATTATTTATACTCGCAGATTCAGTGTCAGTTTTAGTTCACAAAAAACAATAATAATAACATCACAAGAAAGAATTTAATAACAGTTAAACTATACGGTAGCAAGTCACAATTAATTGTTTGTTGAGAAGAAATTATGTCATAACGTCACAAGAAATCATTTTACAATTTGACCACTTTCATAAAAGGTGAATAAGTTGAACAAAGGTTAAATTAACTTAAAATTTTAAAAATTATTAATTTTTTTGTAAAAAATGTCTACAATTTTTCTGGGGCCGTTTTGGTCGGGGCCGTTTTGACCGGGGCCGTTTTGTCAGGGGCCGTTTTGGTCGAGGGCCGTTTTGACCGGGGCCGATTTGTCTGGGGCCGTTTTGTCAGGGGTCGTTTTGACGGGTCACCAACAAAAATGATTAATTATTAATAAAATGGGGGGGGCGGGGGAATATTATAAATATTTGCTTAAATTTTAAACGTTTTAATCGATATAATTAATTTTAATTGATTACATTTTTAACGATTTAAAATTAGTTAATTTCCGCGGCCCTTATAAATGTATTATATTAATAGGCCAATAAATAACCATGGCATGTGGAGTGTGGAGTTTAATAATAATAATATACAGTTGTCACAAGTACAATACAGTATGCTTCATATTATTTTAAATTTTAGAAAGGGTGACTGCTATAAAATCTAATGATATCCAAATGAGTTCAAGCATGTGGATTTATCTTATCTTAAATGGTATACCATCTTAAATATAACAAACGCTCCTTCTGTGCAGAAGATTATTGCGTTCTACGTATATCTATGGTTTGTGTTTAGTCCTGTATTCGTATAAGTATTAGAGTTGTAAATGATGATAATGTGTTGGTTTTCCTGGTTTCTTCAGGCTACCAATTCCACACCCGAATACCGGATGGAAGAAAGAAAACTTGTATGTGTTTGTTCTTGCATTTATGGGATAAGGATAAGAAATGAGTTTTTATCCTTATATCTATCTGAGGGAATTTAAACTAGTTTAAATGTAATTGGTGCCAGACTCATTAAATTTATTGTAAACGAACATTTTCAATAAATATTAGAATTGTAATGTCAAATTTGGCAGCATCAGTTTTTGTTGATGTTGCATTTTTTATTGGGGTGATCATGAGCTGTTCACGCATATTGTTTCTTATTTTCATTGGTTTATGTTTTATTATCCAAAATGGGGATTACTTTTCTGGCGTAGTAATATAGACGTGGCACTTCCGTCAAAATGGTTGACAACATGAAAATGAAAGTATCCGAATGTCATCTAAAGATCACTATCTCCGTTTAATACTTGAAGCTTTTTGTGCTAAAAGTTAATTATTAACAAACAGGTTCGAGCTAACTATAAATAACATCCAGTCCATGACCCATATACAATTAAATAAGAAAAGAATTATTATTTTTTAAAATTTTAGTTCTAAAAATTTAGTTAAAAAATCTATTTATTTTTTGCTCATTGAGACTCATTCTCATATGAAAATAAATTAATAATAACTTCTAGAGTGGGAGGTCAAAGTTAATAATAAATTTAACCCATAACAAATAGTAGGCTAGGTGATTATGACTATTTATTTTCTTTAAGTATCAATTATATAGTCCTATTACTATTGATTACTATTGATATTGTGATTCTCTAATTTACTCTAATGACAACACAATGGCCCTCAATCAATGGGCGGGCTCAAACTCAATGAATGGCCAAAATGTTTCCCTATTACGCTGTTTCATTGAGATTGATTGAGTTATGAGTACCATACGGTGTATAAAAATAATACTGTGTATGTTTATGTTAGAGTAAGAATAAAACTTAAAGACTTAACTTAAAAAAGAATTTGGCCTATTAAAATACTATTATTATTATTATTAATATTACCATTAGTCAGTAAATTTTAATACACATAGACGTAGTAAGTAGTAAAGTAGTAGTCAGTAGTAGTTTACTTAGACTTAGACTTAAGCCTAATCTCATAGTCATACTTACCAATGTCTCTCCCTAAATTATGCTAAATTTTCATTTATTTACATTGTATTTGTATTCCTTTACACGTCCTTACCTTTTACTTATTGAAATAATAAATAAAAGTTATTAAAAGATGTAGGAGTCAACTCAAAGTCAAAGCAAATCTTAGTTTTATTCATATCAATCATGAAATCAATTAAATGAATTTAAAATGTAATGAACTTTGATAATTAAAAGGCAATAGTTATGGATATTCTCACCATAGCTACTTAAGATTTTTATTTTTCATGACTTGTCCCAAGTCTTAAGTATTAGTAAAGAAAGTAAAGTCCCCTTTTCTAACCATGATGGCATGGGGGGGGGGGGGGGGNGGGGGGGGCAAGTGAAGTAGTGTTCACAAGTTTTATTGAGCCATGGCTTACAGGCAAGGGATTGTGTGGCTAGCACAATGCCCAGCCGCCTTTACTTCCCCATCTGATGACGGGTACCCATTAGAGGCTGGGTTTAAACTTAGAGGCCTTGCCAGCACAGGGGCTTGAATCCTTGACTCTCTATAGTCTCTGTACAACAGCCCAGCACCCTACCACAAGACCATCGAACCCCCTCCCAATTTATAATCATATGAAGCCTTGTTTACTAAATTAAGAGTAAAATATGACTACATACCCAACACTAAACAGTATTATTTCCATGCCCAAATTAGAGTCAGTAGATTTCTTTAGAATTTAGTAGTCCACAGTTAAAGTCATGCCTTTAAGATTAAAAAGTCAGCCCTTTATAGTTGACTATAAAGTTTAATTGCAATAATAATAATATGAATTTTTAAAAAATTAATGTTTAAAGAAGTGAATTTAAGCTACCTCATATTTAATATTTAAAAACATAGCTGCAATATGATGACTAAACATATTTCTTTCAGAATTACCAAATCAACAGAGTAAGATTGGATTTCGTCAGGATATTAGTATTGAGATAGATCTAGTGTTCAGAACAGAGGTGATTGTTCTAAATTTGTGGACATTCTTAACTTAAGTCATGGCACGTCTTGTAGCTATTTGTGAACCTGACATTAATTTTGAGTTCCAGAGAAGACAGGTGCCAATAGAAGTTGATAATATGAAGGTAAGAATTAGACATCTGTTCCTTTTTTGTAGAATTAGATCTGCCCAGGCCTATTATTTAATTTTCTTAATTTCCTAAATAATTTTTACATGTGTATTTCCAGTTACCAACTTAACTTCTTTCCAGAACCTGGATGGTAATAAAAAAGGGGATTATTGAAATGTGTATATTATACCAAAAAGAAAAAGATGCTTTTAAAATTTCAGCTCATAATTTATTTTACAACTAAAGTGTAAATACTAAATACTCATCCATTTATACTTAATTGTGTGCAGTTCTGTAATTTACACATTGCCCTATGAAATGATTTGAATGTTTTTATTACTTTGTTTTTAGATGGTTGTTCAATTCAGCGACAAGTGTGTTGATTGTGAAAAATTATGTGGCGTGAAACAGAAAGACCTTGAACTCTTTACCAACAAATTTAATACACTGACTAAAGATGAAGTGTCTGTTGCACTGCTGGTGTCAGGCAAAGACATAATGAGTTTATTATCTCATATGGTGCCTTGTGTAGGTTGCAGAAAAAGGTTTGTAAATAATTTATTTTAATTTTGCAAAATTTTAATGAAGAAAATAATTTTAAAATGAAACTTAGCAGGTATTTTGCTGTAAATTTTTTAAAATGTTGAAATAATTAGGTATAAAAAATTATGTAAAGTAATAAAATGTTTGCTAACCCATTATGATCAATTATGTTGGATTTCTATTTTGCTTTTATTATCAGTGTGGAAAGATTATTCCTTCAGTTACAAAAATCACAGCATCCAGCCTTAGAGCCCTTAGTGATAACACCTAGAGGAGAAATGTCCGTCCAACATGAGTATTTGTTTGATCCACGCTCGCTCTTTGCGTTATTTCATGTCCATGGGTATGTTGGAAACTGTTATTGATTAGAAGATATTTCTAAAATGATTTAGAGGGTCAAACTAGTACTTTTCTATACACCATCTGAATCTCTTTGAAACAAAGATCCTCATTAATTTTAGAACTGTCATTACAAGCATTGGTTGTTGTTATACCCTGTTCTGGGGTGTCACAGAGGCCATTAAAGGCTTCCAGTAAAATCCTCATTAAAAATATAATTGATTTAATGTATGTTGCTTAAGGGCATTGCTTTTATATTCAAAGCAGTATATCAAAGGTTTTTTTTTTCTATTTTAAATAAAAATGCATTCTTCTTCTAACACTTATTATCATATTCATATGCTTTACTTTTAACCTTATTTCGTACACAATGCTCCACAGTTCCAAACTTCATTCGGTTGTTGAATCAATACCTAAAAGTAAAAAAAACAAGAGGTGCAACTTACATTCTTTAGAAACGCACAAGTCACGGACGTTAGGGTAAATTAAACATTTTCATCCCTAATAGGGTGATCACAATGTTACATTTTTATATAAGTTGGTGTGTTATATTTTTATATAATTAATAAATGTCTTAAATTACTTTCTTGTTTAATAAATGTATTTATAGTCCTTTTTGTGTGTGTTTGTTCTAACTAAAGGCTTATGTTTTTGTTGTCTCTATTGTTTAGGTGTTGGTTAGATGCTTGGGATGCACTTTCGGAGTCGTGTAGAGAAAAAGTCCTAGTGGTTGATATGAAACGTCTGCTAAATACTGTAGATTCATACCTTGATAAACATAAGTAAGTTAGCTCAACATTACTTATCATTTTAAGTAAACAAAAATTGTCTTTTTAGTACCTACCTAATACCAATCTTTATTATAGCTTCTTTAGTTTAGAGAAATTGGCTTTAAAAGCAAAACCTTTTACAAAAATGTTTCATTGTAAAGATTATTTTTATGTTTTAGATTTTGTGGGGAGTGTAAGTCCAAGGTGATGTTGGCCTACAACATTCTTATTGGTGAAGTTGACAGTTCCACGGAAAAAGGCTACTGTGCTGCTCTCTATGAAAACTTGAGGTGTTGTGCCAAAGAGAGGCATGTGCATGTTCTCAATGACACAGACTTTATTGCTCATTTGTTAGAGAAAGCAGAGCCAGAGTTCTTAGGGGGGTAAGTCCTACTTAAATGCTAAAGGCAATTATTTTAAGAGAATATTTTAGCTTAGCGCTTACCTGTTAATTCCCAGATTTCTTTGATTATTAATAATAGAGATTTCCTTATAGCATATATTAATAGTTATCTTATGTCCAGCTTTTTAAAAAAAATGCTTTCTTTTATCATGCAAAATTTTTCCTGCTGTGAGAAAGATGTTTGATACGGTAGTTAATCTCCTACCATTCCTTAAGGATCTTAAGATGCACCAAGTATCACAAAAGTTATATATTTGTCACCAAGGTAATCAAAAATGATTAACTCCAAATGTTTTATAACCTCTAATTATCACATTCCATTTTCGTCTTAGAAAAAGAGACAGACATGCAAAAACTTTAGATATCGCTCAAGAAGAAGTTCTCACGTGCTTAGGAATTCATATATTTGAGCGCCTCCATCGGATATGGCAGAAGCTGCGTAGTGAAGAGCAGACTTGGCTTATTTTGTTTTATATGGGAGTCGATGCACTGAGGAAAAGCTACCAGGTTAATTTGGACACTAAGTTAATTTTTCTTTTGACAGGTTCTGAATATTAAAGAAAATAATATATGGACGATAAAGGAATGTTTTCTTTAAAGGTTTCTCTTTAATCCATTTTCAAATATCAGATACTGATTAATTAATTAAATGTCATGACAATTAAAGAATTTAAATATTGGGGGTGGGCACTTAATTTTCAGTTATAATAATTAAGTAATTATGTGGAAAGATAATCAACAGGATTGTATAAATTAAACTCTTAGACGGCACTTGAAGAAAAACAAGGTGCTTCAAATCTGGAACTGCTCTGTGAAGAATTGGAGGAGAAGGAAAAGAGACAAGAAGAAAGGAAAGAGCTAAAGCGACAGAAGAAAAAACAAAAAAAAGCTAAAGCTCAAGTGTGTTCTGTATCTATGATCAACTCATGTTCTGACATTTTAGGGATGAATAAAATCCCATGCCAGGTAAGACATATGCCTGTATAATCCATAAGGTTTTCTTGATGTACCATGTATTGATTACCTACTTATAGAATACTCTAGACTTATTGAAAGCTGAAAGAGTATCAAATAGGGTTGCACCATAAGCCAGTTAACATATTACAAATCATGTTATGTTAGAAATGCTTATATTTAGCTTGCCTTTGTTATTGCCTGTTACATCAAGTATTGTTGAAAAACAGGGAAAAAAATCCACAGCTGTCCTATAAAGGTAAAATTTAAATAAGTATGGTACATTACAGGGACCAAGAGTGTATAATAGAACCCGCACCCTGTTCTTTTTTTAATCAGTTGCTTCTGTACTTAAGAGCCTTGGGTTTTATTCTAATGGTCATCTACATCTGAACATAGTACACTGACAATTTTGATTAAAGATTACAGATATTTTTTTTCAAAAAATGGCAGGGTACAATTTGTACTACAAATGTTAAGCTGTTTACATTGCTCCCTTTAGTCCATTTAAATGGAATATTGTTGATCACATTCAAACTATAACCAAACATGTTACATTAAATTTTAGCAAAGAATAAAATCTGTACTTCAATCAGTTATAATAATTGATATGAATTAAGATAGTGAGATCTTATAGGCACAGCGAGACATTAAAGTAAGGCATGGTTAATTTTGGCACAGTGAGACATTAAAATAACCCATGTTTAATTTTGGCACAGTGAGACATTAAAATAACCCATGTTTGAATTGCAGTGTTCCAGCCTGGAGCCCAACAACAATCCAAAGAACATCAATTTACACCATCACCACAACAACCAGAGTTCTTGTAGTGATGCAAACTTCAACTCTCTCACTGTATCATTACAAGGCTGTGACCTTGGTCATCATGGTAGACGGGATTTAGCAGGTCGTGATGGCCTGGTCCGAGCTGACGGCTGGATCGACTCACTAGACGTAGACAGTTGTGAAAGTTGTAGCATGCATGGGTCAAATGAAGGTTCAGAAGGTAAGCTTTCTGGTCATTTGACAGTGTTTATAGTGATACATCTGTATACATCCTTAATCCGTTCCAGACCCTTGGACATATATCAAACAGGACATATACCAAGTTGGACTTATTCCTAAGCAGACGTATATCAATGTACCACTGTTCTTTGTTTAAGAAGAATTAAATAAATAACTAAGTTGACCTCATTCTTTAGTGGAACCCTCACCACAGAGTTTTGTTGTTCTTTTCAAATGTCAAGCTGTACATTTATTTGGAAATCAAATTTAGTTTTTTTGTTTATAAAGTAATGATAATGAAGTAAACTTTTTTGTCTATATTTTGAAGGAGACCATGAAAATTAAAATCTTTTGAAATTGTAATAAAAAGTATCTTGGTCCATTTTCGTTGTACTTGTTGATTTCAACAAACTTGAATCATTCATTCAGAGGGTGAATGTTCTGGCTCGTGTACAGAGAGTGTAGACAGCTGCGAATGTGATATGCTGAGAGTCTCACCCAAACGAGGAAGAGCACAACATCAGGTATGTAACTTTCTTACCAGACCTGATAGATCATAGTAACATACTGATGGTCTGTCAGTGTCCACTTTCACTGTTTGGCAGTATGACTTAGTCATTTTATGCTTGCAAATGTTAAGATTACTTGGCACTTTTTGAAAAGCCAAATCAGAACCGCTTGACACATGTTATTATCTGGAAAAAAAGATGATTTTGAATGAATTATAATGGTAAACTATATATATATTTCTTGACTTGTACTTTCATCTCTTATTGCATTATTTTTTATCAATAACTTAATCCTCATTTTTGTGTGTCTCCAGGTCAATTTTTTAACAGGTTGCCATAGCAACAAATTTTCATTCCATGCAAGTGATCAACCTTCACTACAAGACCTGCTAGAAGTAAGTTCTTGAAAGTCCTTTTTTTACAGTAGACTCAGGATGTTTAGTTTTCTTGAAAGCACCATGTGAACATTTCTTCAAAATACAGAAATGATTTTTTATTGAAATTATCAGCGTTATTACTAGTGTCTTTTTTGATGAGACAAAAAAAAGTTCTTACAAGTTCTTTTATACAAAAGAAAAGTTCATAAGATTATGGGGGTAATTAACCATATCTAACTAATTAATCATTATTGACCATAATATTTTCAGGAGCTTTGTTGGGAAGAGGGGGATAGTGAAGATCCTGGTATTTCTGAAGAGGAAATTTTGGAATTCAAAGCCAGACAAGGGGAAGTTGACAGTAAACGCCAAAAGCTGCGACAGAACCTTCGTCAGCGTTTTGAAGAGTTGCATATGTCAAGACATGTTAATACTATGTAGTTCTCTCACATGAGGGATGTATTTTAACTTATGGTTAATATTAATTAGTTTTATGTATAAGGCAGGATTTCATAAATTTCTATGTCAAATTGGGGTCAATTTACAAACCTGCTAGTTTGTAATCAGGATTGTTGTTACTTTTAATAATTTTTTTTTGTTATGTGTTTTATCTATACAGTTTATTTTATTTGCTAATTTATTTTATTTAACATGACAAAGTTTTCTCATTGTTTAAAAAATAATAATGAATCATCTTTTTTAAAAGACTTTCAGGGATGTGTGTGCCTGGAAATGATAGTCAAAATTATTTCATATAAAGTATTTAAATTATGATATAACAATTTGACAAATCTGTATTTTTAACTGATACTTAATAAAAAGAAAAGCATTGTGGAAATACAAATGATTTTGTTAACAGTTAAGTTTATTTATTACTGTCAGTAAAATCAAATGATTTTTGTTAGAAAAGGAAGTTTTGTCTTTTTTAAGATCATGTTTCCAAATTTTCCTTGATAAATTTTATTTTACTTAAAGTTTTAAGGGCAGTAAAAAGTGTAATAAGGGACTGCATTAGCACTAAGAAGAAGATTCTTATAAATTAGGACTTTCAATATGTAAGCCAAACAATGCAGTGTTATAGCTAATCCCCAAAAATATATGTTATCTAAGAAATTATTTGTCAGCTCTTCACATAAATTCTAATTAATCAGAGTAAACTTCCGTCAGGAGTGACAGTGTACTGGTAACTGTTAGTTACGTGTACAGTGTCACTCATCCACTATAGGATTATTGGCAGAACTTGGGATCTAAACCAGATGGCTGGAAGCCACAGTATGCAGAGAAAAACTTCCAATGACCTATAAAATCATTTATGTGGGAAATTTAGTTATGTGCCTATGTTATATTTTTTAAAACTCTTAATGCCCCAAAGCGTTGTAATGCTTCTCTGACCGCTATTACCAAAGCGTCGTAAAGCGTCCTTAGATAGCACTCTCGTAAGAAATGAGATCACGGAAAATGAAAACTCTTCAATGCTTGAAAAATGATGTATTCGACTTCCGTTAATGGTGGCCGTTTCTCGCGCTAGTGTTATCACTCAATTTGCAAAGTTTTTTGGTAGTTTTTACATTTTTTTTATATGCGATTTTCCTATACTTTATTATAAAAATAATAGAACTAAACTACAGGTAAATATAGTATTTAACTCAAAACAGTGTCTTGGATGCGTAAAATAACCATTCTTAGCCTAAAAAATGATGTCAGTATGACAATAATAATATAAATGAATTTTATACAATTTTTTAAATTTCATGACCAGTTGATCACAATACGGTAAATCCTTACGGGAATGAGGCGGAAGTTTATTGAAAACCTTATGGGGCTTTAAAAGTTAATCTTGATTATTAGTAATAAAAAAATATATATATTGTAAACTAGTTTTGGCATACAAAGGCATTACAATTGTTATCTGTAAAAACAAGAGGAGCTGAAGATTGTAAGGATAAAAGTGTGCCATTATTTGATTTCAGTTTTATAACTTTTTGTTGAACATTTTATGAGTTAGTTATTTAATTTGATCTATATTTTTTTGTAAAGAGATAATGTGATTTTTTCCACTTGAGAAAACTCATTTTTATACTATGGTTTTGAAAGAGTATAACTAGATGTGAAGTTTATGAAATCCTACCTTTTGCAATACTTATAACTGTGGTATTTAGCTATGAATAATATAGTAAACAAAAAATATGAAAGAATCGTTTGTGTCCATATTATTAATTACTATATATTAGTTTATATAACTAAATGATATATTATAATTATCAAAGTCATTATGTAACCAGTTTTAGGAGCAGAAAAGCTTTCTACATTTGTCTCAAAATGTTCCTATTATTACATAACTTGTCAGCTTTATGGTTGGAACATATTAAACAAGTCATAGTGAGACCATGTAGTAAACATTTCTTGTTGTGAGACATGGCACTTACTTACTCTCTGTCTAAAACCACTATCTCCATGGCACTGTTGTCATGCTAAAGTAACTATAAAGGTTTAAAGTCATCATTGCTGCTTGAGCAGTTATCATGTATTTGCTTTTTTGATCAATTATCAAATTTGGTCAAATATATGAAAGAATATTTTGATTGATCTAAACTTTTTGTTTAGTAATTATTTTTGTGTGTGTGGTTTTTTTTATGTATCTGAAATATTTCTTTACATGGCCATGCACAAGAGATGCTTCACTTATTCACTGATGATATATATTTGAAATTGAATTTTTTCCTGAAGCTTAACTTAAATAAACAATCAATAAGTAGTTAATAAACAAATTTCTTACCCGATTAAACATTCTGTCGCGCCTCCAAAACTTAAGTGTTTTTTTTTAAGGAGCTGTATAATCCAGAATGAAAGGTTATCGGTAGCAGTTGCTTTTCTTTAGTAAGTCAAATACTTTCGAGTTCAACTTTTCAGCAAACTTAATCTATTCTTTCATAGATAGGGATTAAAAAACTACATTAATTTTTTTTTAAAGTTGTAATAAAATTAAAGAAACTTTCTCTTTTTCTTTTAAAATTAAATAAGAATGCACTGTTTATAAACACCTTCCTTTCTTAGACATTTAAAATTTAATAAAATTTTCTTTTTTGATCTTAAACTGAAGAAAGACAATATCAAAACTGGACAATGAACGATAATATCAACAATAGTTTCAATATGGGTAAATGACTTCTGGGAACTAATAAGTCATACTAAATGTTATAAAAATCTTGAACAAATCTGTAGTAGGCTGAATTGCAACACGGTCAATCAAACTGTTAACTGATTTCATTGAAAGAATTCTTAAAGCCTTCAATGTGCTTGAAGCATTGAGAATGCCCACTTGTGTAAACAAAAGATTATTTCTCTGAGACCAATGATGCACACTAGGATAAACATAACATTTTCTAACAAAACTAACTGGGATTAAATAAATATAATTTCTGATTTTAATTAGTGCCACGATTTAAAAAAAGAAAGGTAATGTATGTTGAATTTGAAAGTAACTGATGGTTGTTGTTTTTTTTCTTTCTCTTCATGTAACTCTCTTGCTTTAGTAATGTCCCCGTGAAACTTTTATCATTCTAACATTGAAAGATAGAATTTTTGGGGTTTTTTATGTCTACACAGTTTTTTTTTTTATTTTACGAGTATAAAAAATGGGAGGGTGAGGTATTTGTGTGGGAGGGGGGGAATAAATGCTTTGTTCCTATCGTTGTTACTCATCCTTTGGATGGAACAGGACACAAATATTACTATAGGTTTGGGGCACAGAGATTAGAACATTGAACACCAAATGGGCTTCATTACCAAGACCTGAGCTTAAAGCTACCAGTATTTTGATTAAAAAATATTTTTACTGTACAAAATTAGAAGGGCTTATACTCGTACATGAGATTTCTTCTCAGAAAGACAAAGTCTGATGATTTTAGTCCTCAAGTAGCTCTTGTCTTTTTGATATTTAATAAACTCAGGTTATCCACATCTGCCATAATGGCTGCTTTACTGGACGGTATACAAGTGCCAATCTCCAGCAGATTTACTGATAACTGAGGTAGGAACAAGAAGACTTTAAAGTATATTCATTGTAAAGGAAATTTCGGTTTATAAGAGTGACTATTATGTGCTAAGGACTTTGTTCATTTAATTTAATCATAGAAGAAAGTAATTAGAGGGATCATTTCATTTTTTTTTAAACTGCTAACTTTTAAGATGGAATTATTTATGAAAACTCACAGCATGGGATATCACTGAGGTGTTCATGTTATTTTTTCTCGATCATCTGACACTGATAAAAATTATTCATAAAAGGACAATAAATTATCATTTCTTTTGTTATTCACATATGGTAAAATAAATATTATTTTTCTTAATCACTGTTGATGTGATTGAGTTGTAATTAATCAGAAATTAATCTTCAGGGATACATGAACAATAACTTATATTTTTATCATGTGAATGATTAATTATGTTGGATTTTTTATCTGTATATATTTCAAAATAAATATATATATTAATTAATTTCTTTTTAGTAACATTAAATGAGTTTTAAAAATTAACAGAGTATCCCAGAATTGTATTTAAACTTTAAACAAAAAAGAGTTGACATTTCAATTAGCCAATGAGTTTTGTTGAAAACTTTGTCTTGAAAGTAAGACCTTCAGAAATGCACATTTCAAACTTTTAGTCTTGAAAGTAAGACCTTCAGAGATGAACAATTAAAATGCCTTTTTATTTAAAAATAACTTAAGAAAAATTATCACTTAACAATATTTAATGAAAATTGTTGGGACTTTTATAAATTGATTTATTCCTATATTGCCATCGCTTTCTAATACATTGCTTTGTACTACATTGCCATTGCTTTGTACTACATTCCCATTTCCCTGTATTACACAGTCATTGCTTTTTAGTGCATTGCCATTGCTTTGTTTTACATTCTCACTGCTGTGTACTACATAATCAATGCCCTGTATTAGATTGCCATTGCTTTGTAGCACGTTGCTTTCAACCTCCTTATGACCTCATACTGAACAATTTCGTTTGTTGATATTCAATTATGCAAGTATAATTTCATTGTGATATTTCCTCCTATGTTTTTACCAGATGAAATGAGCACAGGCGAAATCTGACCTACTTTGAGATCAACAATGTTTTATTAAAAAATATTTACAGCAAAAAAAAAATAAAAATAATAATAATAATAATGAAAGGAATCCTCCTCATCTTTTTTGTGACCTTATTTATGCAAGTTTCTTTTGCCATTGTGTCACAAATGTCCCCAATCAGCTTGTGTCACAAATGTCCCCAATCAGCTTGTGTCACAAATGTCCCCAATCAGCTTGTGTCACAAATGTCCCCAATCAGCTTGTGTTTGTTTGCACAACCCTTTACTGGTGTATTCATGAAGGCTGGCCATGATGCTTCTACATCAGCCTCATGAACTCTAAATATTGAAGACTTTTTTTGTGGTAAAAATATACAATAAAATAAAATGCATTAAGAAGGCTTACAAATGTACAACTGTCTGGGGGATGTCTTCAGCAAGGACTTCTTTGAAAGATTCTTAAACGATTCAAGAACACTTATTTGCCTGTCATGCATTTATGTCATGTTCTGCATATGTGTGTGATTATTTGCCATTCCTTCCAGTAAAGGAGGAGCTAATAAAGAACAATTAAAATGTTTCAAATGATAATTTTACCTTTTTTTAAATTTATAAATTTTGTTTGTGTTGAGTGATGTTAAGTTTTGCTGAAGGGCAAAGTCAAGTAACAGTAACATCATTCATCTAGTCAAGTAACAGTAACATCAATCATCTGGTCAAGTAACAGTAACATCATTCATCTAGTCAAGTAACAGTAACATCAATCATCTGGTCAAGTAACAGTAACATCAATCATCTGGTCAAGTAACAGTAACATCATTCATCTAGTCAAGTAACAGTAACCTCATTAATCTTGTCAAGTAACAGTAACCTCATTCATCTTGTCAAGTAACAGTAACATCATTCATCTAGTCAAGTAACAGTAACATAATTCATCTAGTCAAGTAACAGTAACCTCATTCATCTTGTCAAGTAACAGTAACCTCATTCATCTGGTCAAGTAACAGTAACATCATTCATCTGGTCAAGTAACAGTAACATAATTCATCTAGTCAAGTAACAGTAACCTCATTCATCTTGTCAAGTAACAGTAACCTCATTCATCTGGTCAAGTAACAGTAACATCATTCATCTAGTCAAGTAACAGTAACATAATTCATCTAGTCAAGTAACAGTAACATCATTCATCTAGTCAAGTAACAGTAACATCATTCATCTAGTCAAGTAACAATAACATAATTCATCTAGTCAAGTAACAGTAACATCATTCATCTAGTCAAGTAACAGTAACATCAATCATCTGGTCAAGTAACAGTAACATCATTCATCTAGTCAAGTAACAGTAACATCATTCATCTAGTCAAGTAACAGTAACATCATTCATCTAGTCAAGTAACCTATAAAATCATTTATGTGGGAAATTTAGTTATGTGCCTATGTTATATTTTTTAAAACTCTNGTTTGTGAGTCTACGCATCGGGTTTATGTGGAGTTAACTGAGTTGATTTTTATAACAACACAACCACCCCAGTAACATCATTCATCTAGTCAAGTAACAGTAACATCATTCATCTAGTCAAGTAACAGTAACATCATTCATCTAGTCAAGTAACAGTAACATCATTCATCTAGTCAAGTAACAGTAACATCATTCATCTTGTCAAGTAACAGTAACATCATTCATCTAGTCAAGTAACAGTAACATCATTGAAAAAACTCTTTGCAAAATTATAATGTTGGATAAAGAATTTTCCAATATATACCGTTGAATATATTTTAATAGATCAAGGGGGCATTTCCCCCGTTAATACCTCTTCTTGTAGTATAAGTACAGCCTGGAATGTTCTTAGGCTACTGCACGCTATGCAGTCACAGTGGACCCCACGCTTTCATAGGTCCCACCTACATTAAATTTCACTTAATATTATTATTAATACTATTATTTAAATAATACCTTATCCCTACTCAAGCTGGGACCCGCGCAATCCTTTACACATACTAAGCTGCATAAGGCTCTGCAATTTTTGAGACCGGCCCTGTGTACTGCCATAAAAATCTGGATCCTTTTTCTTTCAATATCGAACAAATTTTTTATCAATGTCAATAAAGAAGTTTATTTGATGTTCAAATTCTTCATTAAGTAGGTTACATGGTATTATACACGAATATTTTCTTGCAAGGACATGTAACTCATCAGCGCGTTCTTTTATTTCCTTTTATAATTGCATCTATGGATAAAAACATTTCTCGTTGTACTTCTTTCTCTAAATATAGAACCACGTCTTCTGAATTTTCCAACTCTCATGTAACAGCGTTATGTATTAGTACAATAAAAATATCTTTTTTCCGTCAAATGGGTTTGCATTAATTTAAAAAAGATACGGGTTCCCATAAATTGAGATACGATAGACAAGAAAAAGATTGCATTGAACTGAGTAAAATTCCAGCATCTGATCTCGTTTTGCTAGTTACTTCAGGTGTCAATTTTTCCAAGACGCTTGAAATTTTTAAGTATGTCTTTTCGAAATTATTTGTGTTATTGTGGTGTTTCTTAACGGAGAAATTAATAACCGTTAATTTTTAATTAATAACCGTATTATAATGAAAAAACACAGGCTGCTACTTTAAATTTAATGCAATAAAAACAAAATAAATTTAATTTTTAATAAGTTACCATGCAATAATTTTATGAAACCTGAAGCAGTAATATAAATTACTATTTGCAAGTTAAACACAATATTTGAACCACCATGTCATGTAGGTACTTGTTAGCGCATCATTATGCGCATGTCGAAATTCCATACAAAAACTGCCATGTCGATATCAATAGTACATATTTTTGGAACAGCGAAGATGTGTTTTTGTTTTTTGTGCTGTTTTCTTACAAAAGCGCCATCTGTGATGTATACCGCTTAATTTTTCAAACAAATCGTTATCTTTTTAGCGATTTAAAAAATTTAAACTGTTTTGCATTAGTTATAACAATCACTATGTAATAAAACAATTGTTGCATGAATCCGTTAATTAAGACTCAAAATTAAGAATATTTTTGTTTCACCTTGGTTTTCCCCCTTCAAAAGAAAGAGGGTGGTTTTCGGAAATGGCTTAAATTTTCAAATGCCCACAAATGCCGCCCTCTGAATGAGTGCCGCCCGGGGCGGACCACCCCACACTAGATACGCCACTGGATAGGTCAGATAGATACAAGTTCTTAACTTGAATCTACGAGTGTTGCAAACAGGGACGTATTAAGATTGCACGAGGCCCCTGGATTCAACCCCACCTGGGGTCCGGTCTAGCCACCTTTATTGTACAGTATGATAAGTTTGGGGCTCTTAAATCATTGGGGCACCTGGCTTTAGCCAAATCAGCAACCTCCTTAATCCGCCATAGGTTACAAGGTAGTATATTTTTCGATGTGTCGATAAGTTATATTTATCTAAATTGTATTCTGTCATCAAATATGTTTTTTTCAAAATGGCTTTACGTGTATAATTTTTAACAGTTGTTGGTTACAACAGATAATAGAATGCGTTAGCCCAAGGCTGGTTTTAGACTTGATGGGGCCAGATGTTATTTCAGATATTGGGGCCCGATGTTCGAAGTACAGATATTATATGTCGTGCCAAATATGAAAACAAAATGCCGGGGGCCCAAGAAGGCGGGGGCCCTAAGCTATCGCTTGTTGAGCAAATTGGTAAATGCAGCACTGTGAGCTGAAGAAACAATGCCGACAATACGGTGTCGTTGAATATTTGAAGTATGGCTAAATGTTTGGAAACAGATACAAAGTTGAAACGCTATTTGCTGAATTTTAAAAAATGTAATTAAAAAAAAATACCCTTGATTTTCTGGCAGACAAGCTGTACCAAATGTATTTTTAGTACATTTTGTCATTCATCGAAATCATTTATTCGCAAAAAAATCTAAGTGAAAGTTTACATGGATCACTAGATTATGTCATTAGATCAGTTAATAAAATCTTTTAAAAAATGCCTCCAATGAGAGATTATTTGCTCAATATTGTTTGGAACGTGAAGAAGACCATAATCGTTTATTTATTCACACAGAAGTACGTTGGTTATCAAAAAGTGCATATTTAAATCGATTTTATGCTGTCTTTGATTCAGTATCCGAATTCCTGGAAAATCAAAGACAATGATTTGCAACCCGGGCAACACAATTAATTCAAAACATGACATAACCTTCATGACGACTTCATGAATGATTCATTTACCCAACTTTAACGCAAATGGTTAAAAAAAATAAAAGCGTTATATCTGAGTTTGTAGCAAAAACTTTTTCTGTGCAAACAACACTTAGGAACAGGAGAATTTTTTCAGTTTCAATTTTTTGCGAAATTTCAAAATAGAGATAAAGATTTGCTGGCTTACTTACTATCAACACTTAACGGCTCTTCGTGAACAAAGATTTGAAGACATACTTCATTTGGATATTCCCGAATGGCAGTTGAACCATTTTGCACGTGGAAAAACTCAGATCCCAAACGCAGATGAATCCATACTAATACAGGAGCAACTTATTGAAAGGAAGAACTTCAACCAATGTTTAAACTAGGATACCACACATTCTGGTTACAAAGTCAGATCCTAATTTTATATCCTGCATTATGGGTTATTGTATAGGAGGTTTTTTTAAAACTGCTTTTCCGTCGTCCTATTTGGTAGAACAAAGATTCAGTGTCGTTGTGAACTACATCATAAAAAGAAAAGAAAAGAAAAAGAAAACGACTAGAAATTGGGGCTCATGGGGATTTGCAGTTTCTACTCACAAACATTGAGTCAATTGAGTCGGTCATAAAAACACTCATAAAATCTCATCACCTCAAGTTATTAATTGTTGTCAATTTTATTATAAAGAAAGGCATAATTTCAATAAATACAGTACTTCTTCATAAAAATGTTGCTCTTTAATTGTAATTTTGGTACAATGACTACAATGCATTTATGTAGTTTTTCACCTGAGATCTATAAAAGGGGTCCATGGGTCAAAAAAGTTTAGAAACCACTGTGTTAGATCGTTACATTGTATTTCAAAGTTAGAATGTAATGTCTTATGTATTATTACTACATTGTATTTGGGTAGATGTTTTTTATGATTTTCATTAAGGATTTTACTCTAAAAAGTATACAGCCCTATTTAGGAGGTAACTTGTGCAGGCCCGTTTTTTTTTTTTTTAAAATATTTTAAATTACAAAGAAAATGCGCAGTCTTCGATGGTTCAAGGGTCAAAAAGTATGCGTCGATCCTCATTGCACTTGTCAGAATAATCCGGCAAACGAATTATTAGTATTACACAGCCAATGTGAATGCTCCTACCACAGAAACACACACACGCCAAACACCAAAACACGCCGAACACCAATACACGCAGCAATACATACAGCAAAATACACAGCTACACACACACTAAAACACACAGCAACACATACATCAACACGCACACCGAACACCAATACACACAGCAACACACACACTAAAACACACACACCAAACACCAACAAACACACCAAACACAAACAAACACAGCAACACACACATTAAAACACACACACCAAACACCAACACACACACCAAACACCAACATACACAGCAACACATACAGCAACACACACACACACACACACACTAAAACACACAGCAACAGACATACCAAAACATCCACCAACACATACACCAATACACACACTAACGCACACACGGAGCACCAATACACACATAAACACACACACACCAACACGCACACCAAAACACACGCCAACAAACATATTTACACACACACACCAACACACACACACATACACCATCACACACATCAACGCACATACCCACATACACGCCTTGTCCACGAGGAAGAAAGAAAAATCAACTTTCTCTGGTTATTTGAAGTAGCAACATGAGAGTAATATTACTACAGTTGTACCTCGAGATACGAGGGGACTTACGTATCTTGGATTTTTCGTATCTTGAAATATATTTTACATGTAAAATACCTAATCCGTTCCAAGCCATAAACAAATAATAAAAAATTATAAATATCATATAAAACTATAGAAAAAAAGTATAGGATTCTTCAATGCTTAAAAGTACACATTATAAATCAAATAAATAATAATAAAACAATGAAAACAGAATAAAATAAATGTAAAATAATATGTCAGGAAATGTGAAGCCTTACCTTTCTAGTGGGGCAAATTGTTGGAGGGAGTGGTTTGGGGGGGGGGGGGGGAGAACGGATGGCAGAAAACATTACGGCATTTTGTACCAAACATCGAACTTTAAGAAAATAATATGTTATTTTGTTATCCCCAACTGTACGTGAATGAATTCTAAATAAACACTTAAATTTAGTACAACTCTAGACTTAACATATTTAACGTAACACTAATACTTATGTACATTTTTTATTTGCCCTGCCATAGTAATTATTAAATTACGCATGAATGTCACAACTCGTTCAAAGAACATGTTTGTAGTATGCCGTTTATTATTTATCTCTTCTGATCAGGCTATTGAGCAGTTCATTGTTGAGCCAGGTTTGCCTGTAAGATATATTACAAAGTTGCTCTATGGTCTACAGAGATTTCATGACTTTGAAAATAAATAGGTGTTGTGCCAAAATGAGCAGGAGAAGGAAACTGGAGGTAGACCCCAAAAGGAGTGGACACAGCTGGGGACAGTTGGAGAGATTGGCACAGGACCGGGATGCCTGGAGAGCCTTTGTTTGTGGCTTACACCCCAGATGGGACGACAGGCGATGATGATGTGCCAATCACAAAATATTTTAGTGTATATGATTATATGACAATTGCTTACTCAAATAATGTTTGGGGCCCCCTAAGAAAGTGGAAGCCCTAAGCTATAGCCTTTAGGTATTCCAGCATTGTTCGTTAGAGTGACACAACCAGCACTCCCCCCCACACACACACAAACATGCCGAGTTAAGGTGTGTGGAGTGGGCAGATGTCACTGGGCACATGACCAGTGGTGCCCAAATTGGTATAGGTTGTGGAGTCAAAAAGAAATGGTTTAGAGATAAGGGGGAAGCGCGCAACAATAAATCTTGTAACAAAATGCAAGATCCCCCTCCACCAAAGTCACACCTTTGCCATAATAACCCTTGGAAGTGCCAAGAGTTTTCTGTAAATTTAGATGGGTTCAGTTTCGGTACACTCAACTATGATCAGGGAATTTCCAAATTTACAAATTTCAGTTTTGTCGTTTAGTGGGGTCAATTAAAATGTATCCTCAAGATTATTTGATTAAACGAAACAAATGATAAATAATGTAAGTTTTTATTGTAATTTACTTGTTCATATAATTCTCCAGTCCTCCCCATATCTAAGTCCATTAAGCTTCCTCTCTCTATCTATCTCTCTTTCTCTCCCCTCTCTTATCTTTTCTTTTACGGACGCTCCCAAGCCGAAGATTATTGCGGCCTGCGCTCATCCATGGTTTATTTTTAATAGCGTTTTGAGTATTGATAGAGAGTTGGTTGTTCTGGCTTGTTCAGGCAACCCATTCCATGCCCAAATGTCAGAAGGAATCTAAGACTATTTACTATTTATGTGTTTGTTCTTGTTTAGGGAACAAGAAAACTGATTTATCTCATGTCTGAGTGATACAGTGGCGTCACAAGGGTGTAGCGGACCGCACCGGGTGACACCATCACAAGGGGGTAGCGGACCGCACCGGGTGACGCCATCAAAAGGGGGTAGCGGACCGCACGGGTGACACCATTACAAGGGGGTAGTGGACCGCACCGGATGACACCATCACAATGGGGTATAAGACTGCACCGGATGACACCATCACAAGGGTGTAGCGGACGATACCGGGTGACACCATCACAAGGGGGTAGCGGACCGCACCGGATGACACCATCACAAGGGGGTAGCGGACCGCACCGGGTGACGCCATCACAATGGGGTATCGGACTGCACCGGATGAAACCAAAACGTAAAATGCTTTAAGCTCCTGATATTCGGCACTGGCGAGGTCTATAGAGTAAGTCATTAGTGGGTTAGGCTGAAGCGAAGAATCTCGACCGTGACGTCACAACGCTACCGGTTGCAGGAAACGAGTGTTCTATAAATCCTAAAAGGATTTTCACAAATGGAATGTTTTAGGGTTTGGGTTAGGTATAGCTTTAGAATTTTAGTTTTAGATTATTTAAGGACGTGCCATAACAACATAGATGGCCGCCGGTAATGACCGTGACGTCACGGTCGAGATTCTTCGCATTAACCGGGGGTTACATTGGGAGACACCAACGCTAGTGACGCCTCTTTAGTGATGTATGAGAATGATGCGATGAATTCCCAAAATAAAATTGAGTGCCTTGCGTATTATTACTACAGTAGTTCATTTTCTTTCTTATATCATCTAGTGTTTCTAGTTTCTAGGTTTAGTGACTTAACTAATGAATTTACTCTCTACGCCAGGGGTGTCCAAACTTTTCTGCCGAGGGCCGAATTGACTGTCAAACAGCAGTTTATGGGCCGCCTACAAGCCCCCAACTACAAAGATTTGGGTAAACAACAAGTAAAATAGTAATTTTTTTTAGATTAAAAGGTCTCCAGGGGACGGATGAGAGGGCCTCGCGGACCGCATAAGGCCCGCGAGCCGTAGTTTGGAGACCCCTGCTCTTCCCACATCCTTCTCAATACTCGTTCATTAAGACTCCAAAAGTGTTAGGCTATTTGTCAACGATGAGTTTAGTCCCTTGTCAACGCTCAAAACACAGTAATGACTTTCAAAGTATAGCGTTAAGTATTTGAACTGTATTGGACAGTACCTAGCACTAGTACAATTTTAATGCTTTGCCTGTGCTATAAATGGGAACATACCTCCCCGCCACCACCCCACCCCACCCCCCACCCCAAATTGACTCTCCAGTCTTGTCCCACTCATCAAGGTTTAAGTTCAAAATAAGAAATGAAGCAGCAGGCATTGAAATCACGGCTGGTCTTAGGCTGACATGTAGCCGGTCTAACTGAATCTAATTGTATCCTCACATTGTAATGCCGGACCTAGCAGTCTACACGCGAACAGCTAACTTATCAGTAGACTACTGGAGGGTCTAAGTAAACCACCACTGACAGCCACTGCACTCATGTGTCTCTATTAATACTATATATCACGTTATTAAAAGTTACGTTATTTGGACGCACCTCCAATTGTTTCATCTAGTCTACGCCGCTGTGGAGTTATTTGAGACTACGCCCATAAGGATTTATTTTAAGTATCAGTTAAATTATTCATCACGAGACTAAGCTGTGGTCTGACCTTCATTTTAAAATAAAAATAATAAAACCTCCTCCCACCTCTCTCCCTTCCCCGCTCTTAATCGCATCGCAACGGGAATGTCCGCAGCAATGGTTCAGTCGGCCATGTTGTTATATCGACCACCGATCCAGTGCTTCTCACTCGCCCAAATAAGGATACGGGTGATGATTCTCATGGGGTTTACGATATAATTAAGTTAAAGACCTTTGGCGAACTTTAAAATGGAAACCCTATAAAAAATTTAACACGATTAGCAGAATTCAAAGATAATCAGAACGAATTCTAAGCTAGAACTTGATAAGTTGTTCAAATGTTAATTAATACATTGAACATGACATATAATAATAATAATAATAATAATAATAATAGGCGATAAATTAATACGCCGAGAACTTTGCTAATTGTTAACGCACCATTTCCCGGTCAACAAAACAAAAAGAAAGACGATCAGAAGAAGAGAATTGATAACTAGTATTATTCCGCCTACAGAAAATTAATAGACACGGCGCTCATTTAGGTTCTAAATCAAAATAAAAACTATTTACACGTGTGGCCTATTCCCTATATCAATCGAAGTAATTGACTTTTAAATCAGTCAAATGAAAACCCCCATGATATTTTTCACATCACACGCGTTGGACGAAGTTCGTGAAATTTATAAGTAAAGTTTTTGAGTTCAGTTTGAGAACTACGACGCAGATCGATGAAGGCGTAGTGTAGTGTGTGTAGCTGCAGTGTGTGTGTGTAGCACTGAGCACACACGTGTGTCCGATACACGGGCCCATACGTTTAATATGATTCAGTTTTAGACAAGCTCCCCGTCAGAGCAGTCAGCAGCTTGTCTTGGGAAGATATTGATTATCAATATCTCTAGCGATTATTGATCTAGCTGGGCCTTACCTTTTGATTAGTGCATAGATTCGCCGCCACCACCCACCCCGTGTGTACATCCCACGAGACATTGACAACAATATCAATAATTGGCATTCCACATTTTAAAAAAGTTCCAAGGTTTGTGAAACATATCACACACGAGATGTACATCTGTTCATTGCTGTGTGAAACATATCACACATGAGATTACATCAGTTCCAAGGTTTGTGAAATATATCACACACGAGATGTACATCTGTTCATTGCTGTGTGAAACATATCACACATGAGATTACATCAGTTCCAAGGTTTGTGAAACATATCACACACGAGATGTAAATCAGTTCCAAGCTGTGTGAAATATATCACACATGAGATTACATCAGTTCCAAGGTTTGTGAAACATATCACACACGAGATGTACATCTGTTCATTGCTGTGTGAAACATATCACACTCGAGATGTATATCAATTCGTAGCTGTGTGAAACATATCACACTCGAGTTGTACATCAATTCCTAGCTGTGTGAAACATCACACACGAGATGTACATCAGTTCCTAGCTGTGTGAAACATCACACACGAAATGTACATCAATTCATTGCTGTGTGAAACAAATTGAAACATGTGCATCAATTCGTAGCTGTGTGAAACAAATCACGACGTGTACATTTTAATTCCTAGCTGTGTGTAAAACCAATCACAACATGTACATCCGTACATCAATTCGTAGCTGTGTGTAAAACCAATCACAACATGTACATCGGTACATCAATTCCCAGCTGTGTAAAACGAATCCCGCCCCTGAACACAATAGATGTGAAAGGCTCGACCAAATAACATCCTCGTTGACAATACCAGCAGCGTAGTGGTGACCTAGTTAGCAAAGGGACAGTCGCTGACGATCGTAGCTGATAAACGAAAAAAACAAACTTTTAACAACCCTCTCTTTACAACCCTTGCCATTTTTAAAAATATCCCCGTTACAACCTTTGGCATTTTAAAAAATACCCTGTTTACAACCCTTGTCATTTTAAAAATACCATCTTTACAACCCTTTTGTCATTTTTACCAACCTCTTATTTCCTTATTTACCAACATTTGTTGCCACTTTTGTTTACCAGCCTTTGACAAGCTTTGTTTTCTTTCTTCCGACACAAGTTTTTTCCCCAACTGTTGTTTGTTACGTATACTTCTAATTTATTGTATTCTTTTTCTTACAAATCTATGCATTTCTCAGTTCTCCCTTCTAACCCCCTTTTATTTTTCATTTATATTTAGTTGTACTTTTTTTTATAACCCAAAACTTGTATTGCAAAGCCTTGTTTGTTTGTTCTCTCAACAAAAGAAAAAAGTTTAAATTATTTATTGATATTTATTTTTTAAATTCACCTTTGTGTCGCTCAATGCTGGCACATTGTGCATTGTGGATTGTGAGAGATGAATGTGTCGGGATCTGGTCACTCAGTGTTTCATGACATAAATGTTGACCTGTGTTTGTGCACGGAGCTCACCGTGTACCTAACGTCTGTCTCCTGTCAATCAATAGATTCTAGCCAGACGGAAGGCAACATTTTGTTATCACCAGACGACAAGGTTTGTGAGTCTACGCATCGGGTTTATGTGGAGTTAACTGAGTTGATTTTTATAACAACACAACCACCCCCACCCCAAACCGATGACAAGTTCCTAGCGTCGGCTTCCAGCGGTAGCGGGTGGCGGGGTGGGGGCAGTGGCGTAGCGAGGGGGCAGGGGGACATCTGTCCCCGGCGCCACGTTTGGGGGCGCCAAAATGAGTATTAAAACTAAGTATTTCATTTTAGTTTGATGTAAACTATGTATCCAAATACGTTTGCAAGATTGAATTTTGGAGCTCCACAATTATCATCATTGCAAACTAGTTGACAGGCATGATTTTGACGCCCTCATTGATCATTCAGTGGCACCATTCTACTCATAAGTAAATGACACATCCACAATGTAAGATTGCTTATGAAGTTTAAAACAAATTAAAAACTATGAGTCATTGGGTGTGAGACTGGGGAAGAAGTAAGAGACAAAGTCTAGTAAATAACTGGCAAGGTTAAAAAAAAAAAACGCCAAGACGACAGAAAAGCTGAAGCCGCAAACTCCGTATCTTCAAATCAAATAACGGCAGTTATCAACCGCCTTCAACGCCAGTCTTAGAACACAAAAGCGAAAAGGTTGAACCATACCGTCAAGATTCAGACAAATGCTACTGTTTATGCTGAAGAAAACACAAGAATCGTCGTTGTTGAACGAACAGGTTAAACCTGTATTAAGTATATTGTTTCACAAAATGTGGCACTGCGTGGCAATGAGGAACATCTGCATAAGGACGAGGATAAAAATATTATAATCTTTCTGTCTGTGATCAAACTCGTTGCTCAGTATGATCCACTGTTAGAAAAACACCTAAAAGATGCCCGAGAAAACACAGGTTCAGTAGCTTATTTATCACCGTAAATAAAAAATGAATTTGCCCACCTACTTACATCAACTGTAAGGAATCAGCTGTCAGTGAAATCAGAAAAAAACAAGTACTACGGTATCTTACTCTACTCAACACCCGATATAGGAGACCTGGAACAGCTTTCTAGAGTCATCAGATTTGTGGATGTGGATGTTCAAACTAAAAAAGTAACCATTAAAAGAATCATTTTTAGGTTATATTCAGATACATTCCAAAGTCGCAGCAAGCCTTGAAAGAGTTATCGTAAAGAAACTGGAATCTGATGACATACCTCTAGCCGATAGTCACAATGCAATGACAATGCTACTGTCGTGACTGGGCATATATCCGGCCTTCAACATCGAATATGTGCCAGAAATCACCAAGCATTGTTGTCAACTGTGACAACCACAGCTTAAACTTAGCAGGAATTCACTTAGCTTAACAGGATCCAGTTATCATGTTGTTTTGTTTGTTTGTTTGTTTGTTTGTTTTTTTTGTTGTTGTTGTTGTTGTTGATCAGTTGTAAGTATATATTTATTTTTCTCTCGTTCAACAACTCGTTGGGAACAATTAAAAAGAGTTGTGTCAAATCACAGTGGAGAGGGAGTCTGAAACACGCCAGAGTGCCGATCAGAAGCTGCTAAAGCTATTTATGAAAGACTACATGAACTAGGAGGGCTGCTGGAAAAATTATCAGAAGATCCAACTATGGCGCCTGACACCAGAAGTGATGCAGAAACTTTGCTGGCAGGTATATTAAAGTTTAACTTCATGGTTTTGTTACATTACTGAAACATCATACTTGGGAAAATTGATTGTGTCCAAAAACGGTTGTAGGAACCTACTATGAATTTCAAAGAAGCAGCATCTGATCTTGAGAAAGAATATGTCAACATTCATGATAATTAAAGCCAGGTTTCGGTAGACAATGAAAAAACTAAATGAGCGATTTGGGGAATCGAGGTTGACAGAAGGATTAGACGACTCTGAAGGTTGCCTAAATAATTAGCGAGAGATGCAGGACTTTGTGCAAAGGAAGAAAGTTTACGTGTCATGAACAGCGTAATTGATTGACTCAACGTGAGAAATAATACGTTTTTTACGTCTAAAAAAACCTTAACACCAAAATTGGATTTTTACTAGACATCAAAACTCTTTTAGATCTTCTTGGTTTTATTGCTTCATAAGGTATTTCCGAATCGGCACATTTCGCTGCAAATACTTCAAACAACTGTTGCCATTGTAAGCTGTGAGCAGTCCTTCAGCTAACTGACGCTTGTTTTGTCTTAATTACGTGCTTCAATGGAACAAGATCGTCTGAGTTATCTTGAACTCATTAGTATCGAAAGAAGAAAACTTGAGAATATTAGTTTTGACAACGTGATTGACAAGTTTGCGATAGGTGAATCAAGGAGGATCAATTTGTTGAAGACTATGTCTATTCCAGTCATGTATAATTTGTAGAGTATATAGATCTATTTATATATTTGAAATTTCCGACCTGTCTTTTCAATTTTTGAACAGCAACTCCTCCTGATAGAGGGTTCGGGTCTTTTGCAAATATATTAAATGGTCCCAAAGATGTCCAAGGGCTTAAAAAAAATACTTCCGAAACTTATTAATGGGTTTCCTTACAAATAAAATATAAAAATTAAAAATCTTTTTTTTTAAAGAAAAAATAACAGTATTTTGTTAATTTCTCGCGAACCATAACATCAATCCGGTTGAAACCAACGCCAAACAATAGCTTATAATATTTAGAACAATGTTGAAGCAGGAATTTTTTAAAAATCTGATTTCGTTCGACTCCCGTAATTTTAGCAGCAATTTGTTGATATCAATTTTTTTTTTTGTTTTTTAGTTTCAGAAGTATTAATATGAAATGACTCTTAATGTAATCTAGAATGATAGGTACTTGGGTTTTCCCACTATGTGAATGCTAATGTTAGACTGTTGGGTTGTGTGCATTATATTGACACATTCTTGGTGTGATTAATTTAAAAAGTCGGAAATTATTTGTTAGAAATATCGTTTAAATACTCACTCCAGTTAGTATTACTTGTTTTTCAAATAAATTGTGTATAATCGTATAGAGAATTATTAACCTGTAATCTATTTCATAACAATAACAGATGCTTCGAAAATGAAACATATATAAACTGTAAAATTTCACAATTTTCTCGGGGGCTCAGTGAGCCCCCAGATTCTGACGGTCCGATATGGGTTGCATACTTTGTGTCATGTCTCTGGGTGCAGATGACCCTAGCTACGCCACTGGGTGGGGGCATCCTGCATCATAGATCATACCGATGGTCACGAGTTCGAATCCACGCGAAGGCGAGGATTTGTTCCCGGGGCCTGAGGAGTCCCCGAGTCACCCAGCTCCGAATGGGTACCTAACTAGACAATAGTTAGGCGGCTGGGTAATGCGTGGAACCCATATAGCCGTGGCCTGTGACCGCTGCATGAGGCTGCATCACTTGCCAACAGATCATCTCTCATGGTCTGTGGACGCAATTATCTTCTGCATAGAAGGAGCGTCTGTATAATCTAAGATAAAAGTATACATTGTGTATAATATAATTTATTCCTTAGAAAATGGAAGCCACTGAGCTGAGTTCTTGAGTCATCCGTTTTTGTTTTTTTTTTGTTTTTTTTGTTTTTTTTTTTGTTTACAAACATGCACCACGGCTGCGCGGTTCGTGATAAATATCCCAAAGAATTGGGGCTGTGATTTGACTACCATGAGAAGCAGACTTTTAATTCCGTATGGAAATTGATACAGTTAAGGTCGAAAATGACCACGCCAGTGGACTCGTGTCTCGCACATAGACTTCTTGATTCATGCAATGTTTTTCTGTTAATTAAATGGAATAATCATGTGTCAAATAGAATGATCTTCTGTCAAATGGAATAATCTTCTGTTAACTTTATGATGCTAAATGGAATAATCTTCTGTTAACTTTAAGCTTCTAAATGCACTTTGAGGAGTAGAACTGGCTCCGCCCCGTAGCTACAAATTGAAGTTGAGTCTGACTTCCGGTAAACTGCGAGAAAATAGTTTTAAGCGGCAAGTCACGTTGGTCGACCTTCTCAAAGTTGGGGGGAGGGGCAAAAAGAGATCAAATTTCATTATTTTCTTAAAATTCTTGTTTAAGTATTTTGAAACACTCAGCTTCTGGATATTATTACGGATACCCCGCCACCCCGTTCATGTGAATTAGCGTTGAACACATTATTTGTACTGTTATTTATATATTTGTATTGTTATTTTTAATATTTGTACGGTTATTTACATATTTGTACTGTTATTTATATATTTCTGCGGTTATTTATATATTTGTACTCTTACTTAGACATTTGTACTGTTACTTAAAAATCCAAATCCATGGTCCATTGCATTACAGCTCAGCATGCAGTCTGCTGTTATTTTATCACGAGCATTGGCCCCGATACGTAATGTAAGCATATCGTCTGCCGGTGTTAATGTTGGTTGTAACTAATCCACAGGTAAACGGCCTCTGGGCGAGACATCCTTTCACCTGACCTGACCCCACCCCCACACTGGATATCTCTTTATTTAAGACAATAACTTACGCACACCTAATCACTTCCTGTGGCATTCTTCAGCTGGTTGGCGAGGCGAGACATCGCGCAAGCACGCGGGTTCGGCTTCCAGCAGGTAGCAGACTAACTCCACTACAGCGACACACGTCATGGAAACAAAGCTCAAAATACTTCTTTACTTTTCTGTGTACCTTACTAAAATAAAATATACTTGTTTACTTTTCTTAGTAACTTTCTACAAAAATTATACTTTTTTACTTTTCTTTGTACCTTACTACAAAAATTATACTTTTTTTAACCTTTCTTTGTAGTTGTACCTTACTACAAAAATTATACTTCTTTAGTTTCATTTGTACCTTACTACAAAAATTATACTTCTTTACTTTTCTTAGTAACTTTCTACAAAAATTATACTTCTTTACTTTTCTTTGTACCTTACTACAAAAATTATACTTTTTAACTTTTCTTTATACCTTACTACATAAATTATACTTCTTTACTTTTCTTTGTACCTTACTACAAAAATTATACTTCTTTAGTTTTTTTAGTGCCTTAGTACAAAAATTATACTTTTTTTATAGCTTCCTTTGTACCATACTACAAAAATTATACTTCTTTACTTTTCTTGTACCTTACTACAAAAATTATACTTCTTTAGTTTCCTTTGTACCTTACTAAAACATTATACTTTTTTTTATAGCTTCCTTTGTACCATACTACAATTATTATACTTCTTTAGTTTCCTTTGAAAATGTCTACAAAAATCCTACTTCCAAGAACCTGATGTACCCCATAAAGCACGACCAAATAAAAACAAAATTCCCAAGTATCCAGTGTATGTACCAACGTGAATTTATTATACTTCATAGGGCCTAGTGTAAAAAAAAACAACAAATATTGGCCACGTTTACCGAACACAGAGTTTATTTTAAATTGATTAAATAGTATATTATTGGACATGAAATGAATTTATTTTAAAGTGTTTATGAAACTATTGTTTTTAATGGCCCAGATTCGACTACACGGCGATGCTAGTGTATACCTGGCAATACATGTAATGCAGAGCCAGCAAATCTTCACTTGTATATTGCCAAGACCTGGCTGTGTGAGAGGGGCTGGGAGTGGGGGGGGGGGCGGGGTGAATATTTTATGAGGTGAGCGGGGAACAAGAATAGTGGGTTCAAGAGTTGGTGGATGTGGTCAGTGGTTTGTTGGTTTGTGTGTAGATCTAGGTGAGATGGTGTAGGTAAAAGGTGTGCGATGGTATAGGTGAAAGGTGTGAGATGGTGTAGGTGAAAGGTCTGAGATGGTATAGGTGAAGATGTGAGATGGTGTAGGTGAAAGGTGTGAGATGGTATAGGTGAAAGGTGTGAGATGGTATAGGTGAAAGGTGTGATGGTGTAGGTGAATGGTGTGAGGTGGTATAGGTGAAGGTGTGAGATGGTATAGGTGAAAGGTGTGAGATGGTATAGGTGAATGGTGTGAGATGGTATAGGTGAATAGTGTGAGATGGTATAGGTGAAGGTTTGAGATGGTATAGGTGAATGGTGTGAGATGGTTTAGGTTAATGGTGTGGGATGGTATAGGTGAAGGTGTGAGATGGTATAGTTGAAGGTGTGAGATCGTATAGGTGAAGGTGTGAGATGGTGTAGGTGAAAGGTGTGAGATGGTATAGGTGAAGGTGTGAGATGGTGTAGGTGAAAGGTGTGAGTTGATATAGGTGAAAGGTGTGAGGTGGTATAGGTGAATGGTGTAGGTGAATGGTGTGAGGTGGTATCGGTGAAAGGTGTGAGGTGGTATAGTTGAAGGTGTGAGATGGTATAGGTGAAAGGTGTGATGGTGTAGGTGAAGGTGTGAGATGGTATAGGTGAATGGTGTGAGATGGTGTAGGTGAAGGTGTGAGATGGTATAGGTGAAGGTGTGTTAGTGTAGGTGAAGGTGTGAGATGGTATAGGTGATAGGTGTGATGGTGTAGGTGAATGGTGTGAGGTGGTATAGGTGAAGGTGTGAGGTGGTATAGGTGAATGGTGTGAGATGGTGTAGGTTAAGGTGTGAGATGGTATAGGTGAATGGTGTGAGATGTTGTAGGTGAAGGTGTGAGATGGTATAGGTGAAGGTGTGAGATGTTATAGGTGAAGGTCTGAGATGGTATAGGTGAATGGTGTGAGATGGTATAGGTGAAGGTGTGAGATGGTATAGGTGAATGGTGTGGGATGGTATAGGTGAATGGTGTGGGATGGTATTGGTGAAGGTGTGAGATGGTATCGTTGAAGGTGTGAGATGGTATATGTGAAGGTGTGAGATGGTATAGGTGAAGGTGTGAGATGGTATAGGTGAAGGTGTGAGATGGTGTAGGTGAAAGGTGTGAGATGGTATAGGTGAAGGTGTGAGATGGTATAGGTGAAGGTATGAGATGGTACAGGTGAAGGTGTGAGATGGTATAGGTGAAGGTGTGAGATGGTATAGGTGAATATGTGAGATGGTATAGGTGAAGGTGTGAGATGGTATAGGTGAACATTGTGAGATGGTATAACTCAAGTATTTTTTTATTAAACCGTAGTTAACTTGACTCAAGTATTATTTTGTTAAACCATAGTTAACTTAACTCAAGTATTATTATGTTAAATCATAGTTAACTTAACTCAAGTATTATTATGTTAAATCATAGTTAACTTAACTCAAGTACTATTATGTTAAATCATAGTTAACTTAACTCAAGTATTATTAAGTTTAATTATAGTTAACTTAACTCAAGTACTATTATGTTAAATCATAGTTAACTTAACTCAAGTATTATTATGTTAAATCATAGTTAACTTAACTCAAGTATTATTATGTTAAATCATAGTTAACTTATGTAGCCGTCTGCTAGAGCTAATCTCAGCAGTACAGTTGTACTCAGCCCTCAGTCGATTGTAATTGTAAAAATAAATTCCATAAACCTTTTGCACACCCACACCGCGCGGCACCATGTGCATCGCACCGAGATGCACTTGGTATGCTTCCTTTTCTTCTTTCATATAGTATAGGGTTGTTCATAATATGGCGGAAATCTATTGATAGAAATATTATAATCTAAATTTATCTTTTGTAAGGATAAGTTCATAAAAAAATAATAAAAGATACGAGTCAATACGTGAATGTAGGTATATTGAGAATGATTGATCTTATCAGCTATTTTTTAATTCTTCGTTAATATAAGACAGCTTATTGGACTTGCAAAATAAAAAACAATTTCGTAATTTTACTAAGCTAACAATTTGGAGAACATAGTGATTTGACTGTATTTAAGCCTCAAAACTTTGTTCCGCTAAAATGTAATCTAAAAAAAAGAACATTAAGAAATGAGCTATGACGTTTAAAGAAGAAAAGGAAGTGGAGAGAGAGTGACAGTTGGGTGCGCCATGGCGAGATTTTGATTTGTTTTCATTTGTGTTAAAATAAAAGTTGTTCAAATTAGTTCAAACCACTGCTTTAGTCCCACATTTAATAGACCTGTTTCAAATTTAAGCCTCCACACGGCTACACTTAACCAGTGGCGTAGCTAAAGCTTTTGCCGCCCGGGGCGGTCTCCAATTTTGCCGCCCTTTTAGGGGAGTCCACAAATGACGTCACACATGTTGAGGGAAAAGGTATTACACATTTGAAGTCACATCAAAACGCGCAAATTTAAATAAAAGTTCCACTAAAATATATGATTAGAGATCTACATGGTTTCACACGTGTTAGGATATTAGTATTAGACTGCAGCCTTACACTAAAATATTTAAATGACCAAAAAATGATTGGAAATTTGCTCATTTTCAAATAGAAAATACAGCTTTTATGGGGTGGGGGGGGGGAAGTTTTGTGATGTCACATTGAAGAAGGAATCTAAGTTTTTGTGATGACGTGTGACCAGGGGGTGAATTATCAGCCAAAATCGCGTGGCGTCATTTGAGGACGGCCAAGTAAGTCAATCGTATGATGTTTTTTTTTTAAATTAATAAACATTAATAAATAATTAAATAGTAATGTAAGTATGCGGCCGCAGTGGGTTCACACTTTGATAGGCCCCACCTATCTTAATTTTCACTTATTACCCTTACTAATACCGTATCCCTACCCAAACTGGGCCCCGCGCATCCATTTTCGCATACTAAGCTGCATAAGGCCCCGCAATTGCAAAGACTGGCCCTTTGTACAGCCATAAAAACTTGAACCCTTTTTCATTCTTTTTGAACTGTTCTTTGTCAATGGTAATAAACAATTTATTTGATGGTAAAAAAATTCAATTAGTAGATTATATGATGGTATTATACACGAATATGTTCTTGCAAGGACATGCAACTCATCAGATGGTTCTATTACTTTCTTTTATAATTACATCTATGGATAAAAAAAATTCTCGTTGTACGACTTCCTCTAAAGATAGAACCCCGCCTCCTGAATTGTCTCCACTCATACTTCTTCTTCTTCTTCTTATCCAACTCTCTAGAATCTATAACAACGCTCTGTATTACCACATAACTTTGTTCCATGAAATGGGTTGGTATTATTTATTTTAAAGAAAATGGGTTCCCATAAATTGAGATGTACTATAGAAAAGAAAAATATCGCAAAGAACTGAGTAAAGTTCCTCATCTGATCTCGTTTTACTAGTTACTAATTCAGATGCCAATTTTTTCCAAGACGTTTGAAAATTTTAAATATGTCTTTTTCGAAATTATTTATGTTATAGCGATGTTTATTAACGGATAAATTTGAATATTTTCAAGTTCTTGCGCTAAATCTTAATGATTTTCCATAAAATTAAAATATATATATATTATTTACGCAATGCTTTAATTGGATAGACGTAGCATTTTTTTAAAAAATAAATAACAATATTTTAATGAAAAACACAAATTATGTGTACTACTTAAATGCAATATAAAAAAATAATTAATTTTCAGTAAGTTACCTTAAAAATAATTTTCTAAAACTGAAACTATAATGTAAATTATCTACTACTTTCAAGTTAAACACGATATTTGAAAACATGTCATGTATACTACTTTCAAGTTAAAAACGATATTTGAAGCACCATGTCATGTAGTTACTTGTTAGCGCATCATTCTGCGCATCATTAAGATTTAAGTTTATGAAGAATTTGTCCAAAATCTCTATAAAATTTATAACATTTTAAAAATAATTAATATTTTTAACAAAATAATAAATTTGATTGTTTCAATTGTCAAGAGTTAGTAGATATGCTCAACTCTGATGGCCTAGATTCAAATAATCACAAGATTTGGGTTTTGAGGAGAGTGGGGGTGATTTGACTTGAGAAAAATTAGACTTAACGTTGACTTGAACCACTTAACTCAGCCTTGGCTTAGTCTTATACCTCGGCAACGAGGTGGGGTACTAACGTGATCTCCCTTCTCAATAGGGTCAAGCAGGATTTGGGTGAAGTTCAACTCACCCACCTGTAAGTTCGACTGACCCACCTGTAGGTTCGACTCGCCCACCTGTGAGTTCAACTCACCCCCCTGTAATTTCGACTCACCCATTCCTGTAAGTTCAACTCATCCACCTGTAAGTTCAACTCACCCACCTGTAAGCTCAACGCACCCATACCTGTAAGTTCAACTCACCCACCTGTAAGTTCAACTCACCCACCCGTAAGTTCAACTCACTCACCCGTAAGTTCAACTCACCCATACATGTAAGTTCAACTCCCCCACCTGAAAGTTCAACTCACCCATACCTGTAAGTTCAACTCACTCACCCGTAAGTTCAACTCACCCACCTGTAAGTTAAACTCACACACACATAAGTTCAACTCACCCACCTGTAAGTTCAACTCACCTATACCTGTAAGTTCAACTCACCCACCCGTAAGTTCAACTCACCCATACCCGTAAAATCAACTCACCCACCTGTAAGTTCAACTCACCCATACCTGTAAGTTCAACTCACCCATACCTGTAAGTTCAACTCACCCATACCTGTAAGTTCAACTCACCCACCTGTAAGTTCAACTCACCCACCTGAAAGTTCTACTCACCCACCTGTAAGTTCAACTCACCCACCCGTAAGTTCAAGTCACCCATACCTATAAGTTCAACTCACCCACCCATAAGTTCAAGTCACCAGCCTGTAAGTTCGACTCACCCACCTGAATGTTTAATTCACTCACCTGTAGGTTAAACTGAACGTAAAAAACATCTTATGGGCCTGATTGCTCGTCGGTCAAGTTATTAAGTGCGTGTCGTCTGTTCCAAAGATAGACGGCTCGAGCGCAAGTGGAAATACAAGCAAAACATTACTTTTTAAAAAATAATTATCAAATAGCTTTTAATTTTAATATGATCCAAGTAGGTTTGGCCACATGATTGATAGAGTTTTGTTTTCTTAATGACACAATGATTCAGTGACTGGATACAGTTTGTTGAGAGTTCAAATTATTAAATAATAATACATGTGTCTTATCTTATCTTATATGTTACAGACGCTCCTTCTGTACAGAAGATTATTGCGGCCTACGTATTTCTATGGTTTGTGTTTAGTCCTGTATTCTTACAAGAGTTTTAAAAGATGATAAAGTGTTGGCTTTCCTGGTTTCTTCAGGCAACCCTTTCCACGTCCGAATACCGGACGGAAAGAAAGAAAACTTGTATGTGTTTGATCTTGCATATGGAATAAGAAAGGTGTTTTTATCTTTATGTCTATTTGAGGGCTGTATTAAGTTATCTTTGTGTTGTATTTCTAAATTAGAATTAATTGCCTTATGTATAATTACTAATTTACTCTAGGTTCTTCTATCCTCTAGTGTTTCAAGGTTTAATGATTTAACTAACGGTGTTACTCTTGTCAGTTTTGAATATTCTCCAGTAATGAATCTGGCAGCTCTTTTTTTTATTTGTTCTAACTTATCAATATTTTCTTTGGTGGATGGGTCTCATACAGAAGATGCATATTCTAGTATAGGTCTCACCAAGGTGAGGTAGCATTTTAGTTTTATATCTTTGTTACATTTGTAAAAGTTTCTTTTTATAAAGCCTAAGGTTTTGTTTGATTTGTGTGTGTGTGTGTGTGTGTGTGTGTGCGTGCGTGTGCGCGCGTGCGTGCGTGCGTGTGCGTGCGTGCGTGCGTGCGTGTGTGCGTGCGTGCGTGTGTGTGTGTGTGTATATATATAATTATGTATATATATTATTTACGATAGTGCGTTCAAAGGTTTTATCCAAGAGTAATTTTGAGTTGAATAAACAGCTATAACTTCAATTTACCGGTAATATCGAAATGCAGTAATCTAAAAACGAGGTATTCAGTGTTGAATGATATTTTTTCTTTAATCTTTAAAACTATTCATTATTTTTCTAAAGAAATAAATTTTATNCCCCCCCGCTCTCCCCGGCCCCGCCAACCACTAGCTAAACTAATGGAAGGACAAGGACAGAATATAGTCGGCTTCTACAGTCTAGGTCAGCAACAAGTATTGAAGATTAGATTGGAATGGCCCACTGTTTAAAATACAACATGTTTATCAAACGGTTGATATCAAGTCAGGTGTTCCATCCAAGGCGACATTTATTTTTTACAGACTGAGGGAAAGGATTTGTTAATACTCATGTACAAATGACAATTAATGAGCGCTTGGACACTCTTTTTTTTTACTCACAGTACACTCTGTCCCTTCTCATACTTCTCGAGCACATTTAGACCAGCCCTCCAATGTTCCCTCGTGGCTACGCAGCCGCGTAGAGATCCGACCGACGTCGCGCAGTAGTTTTGAATTACCTTGCAGCAAATTTTGTAAAATATTGGGGGAAAAATATGCTTAATTATTGAGGAAAATTAAATACAGAAAAGCTAACTTATGGAAGGCTAACATTAACATCTTATAGACCATCCACTTGTTCGCAATAATGTCTATATGCGTTAACTACCGTCTGTAATTACCGCTAACTTATTTATTATTTTTGTTTGTTTGTTTTTTTTTTAAAAAGGACTTGGAAAACCTGCGATCAAAGATGTAAATCAAGACTTAATTTCAAATCCGTGGAATGGGAGAATGCCACTATCATACAATAAATCAGTTAAAACCTGGAAATAATGAATCTAAATATTGTCAATCCATGCCATAATATAAAGTGTATCTCAAATAGTGTCCTTTGAATCTTTGAATGACCCCTAAAATTGTGGTCAAACAGGTCGGGGGTCACATCAGTGATCAGTAGGTCATGACAGGCTAGAGGACCGCACCTAAATCACGCCAGCCTTAGTTCAAGCACAAACATGGCAACTTTATAAATATAAATTTATTGATTTTTTTCTTCTGAATGCACCGCTGGCATCCCTGGCCCACACAGCACCCAGTAGCCGTAACGGAATCACTTGTACCCCACAGGCCGTAGTCGATCACATGTAGCCCACAGGCCGAAGTTGATCACATGTAGCCCACAGGCCGTAGTGGATCACTCGTAGCCCACAAGCCGTAGTGGATCACATGTAGCTCACAGGCCGTAGTGGACCACATGTAGCTCACAGACCGTAGTGGATCACATCTAGTGCCACACCTAGCGCCACACTTAGCGGTAAATCTAGCGCCACACCTAGCGGTACACATGACGCTACACCTGGCGGTACATCTAGTGCCACACCTAGCGTCACACGTAGGGGTACACCTAGTGCCACACCTAGCGGTACACCATGTGCCACACTTAGCGGTACACCTGGCGGTACATCTAGCGCCACACCTAGCGCCACACTTAGCGACACACCTGGTGCCGCACCTAGCGCCACACCTAGCGTTACAACTAGCACCACATATAGCGGTATACCTAGCGCCACACCTAGCGCATTAACTAGCGCCACACCTAGCGGTACATCTAGCGGTACACCTAGCGTCACACCTTGCGGTACATCTAGCGCCACACCTTGTGCCGCACCTAGCGCCACACCTAGCGTTACAACTAGCACCACATATAGCGGTATACTTAGCGCCACACCTAGCGCATTAACTAGCGCCACACCTAGCGGTACATCTAGCGGTTCCCATAGCTCCACACCTAGCGCCACACATAGCGTCACACCTAGTACCACACCTAGCGCCACACCTAGTGTCACACCTAGTGGTACACCTAGTGCCACACCTAGCGCCACACCCAGTGTCACACCTAGCGCCACACCTAGTGTCACACCTAGCGGCACCCATAGCTTCACACCTAGCGCCACACTTAGCACCACATATGGCGGTACATCTAGCGGTTCCCATAGCTCCACACCTAATGCTACACCTAGCGCCACACCTAGCGCAGCACCTAGCGCCACACCTAGTTCCACAGAAATGAATTATGCTTCTCAATAAATGCATCTCTTTTAACTAATTGAAGTAATTGTTCCATTTTGGACGCCACACAATCTTTATATATAATTCACTTAAACGGGAATGTGCACATGAACGAATAACCCCCGCTAGGGTCGAAATATCACAGCGGTCAAGCGTAGTAAGATGAAAAGAAAAATAGGGGTGGGGTGGAGCAACATTGCTTCTTGCGTTCATTTGCGTTTTTCCTTCACAGAATAACATATATGATTCGTACTGTAGTGATTATCACGTTCCACTTTGCATGCGGAAAGTCATGGGTTCAAACCCAAGCGGGAAATTTTTTTAAAAAATTTAAGTTTTTTTTCTGCCCATTCTTTTCCACATTTTTTGCGAAGATGAATAACCCTAAGGTCGGCAAATCACAGTTTATGGTTGGAAAAGATGTTAGTAGGGGGTGGGCGCAGGTAATAACAACCGCTAAGCACATGTCTCCACGTTTACTCCCTTTTTTTTCATTACTCCGTGCTGCTGTTTGTGTACGTTCTCTCACTCCCCTCCCCGTTCTTTGCACTATCTATGATGAGCAAGTCGCGGGTCGTATCATGTAGAAATTATATCGCATACAACGGAAACATACAAACTAGCCGGTTCCTACAGGTAATAAAGGCATCCCAAAGGAAGCTACAAAGCCAACCATAGAGTTCTAGGTGCAAGTGCTAGGCTAGATTTGGTGATGTGATGCATACACACATTTCCATATTCTAAGAGCCCATACATGGAACAGACAAGCATTATAAACATACCTTACGGCAATTGAAATGCTGATACATGAACAAAACAACAAGATATCAAGTTGCTTTCCGCATTGTAAATTTCACAGCTACCTTTTAGAGAATAAATAACAATTAGAAATGATACAACGCATTGGTTTAACCAATGCAAGACTACCCACTAATACAGCCAGATACTGGTGACTCTTCTAATCACTAAATTAATGTAACAAATAGGTTACTTAGATGATGATTAATAATGGAAAGCATTATTACGGATAATCCGTGTCGATAAATAAGTTTTTCCTATTGCTAGGAACGATTTAAAGTTATATTCTCTTTATAGTGTATGGGTTATGGTTACTTAAATACAACTACACAACAAGAGTTATAAGTTATAAGATACATCATAACTGACATTCACGAGTTGAATATACTTTTATATTTGTAAAAAAATAATCGTTTTCGTTACATTAAAAATAAGATATATGAATTTAATAATTACTATTACGATTCATGCATTATAGCTTTCTTTAAATTAAAAATTTATTTTGATTATTTTGTATACAAAGGAAAAAAATATATTTTGTAATATGTCCTACAATATTTAGATAAATTAAACAATATATCAGCCCTAGTACCTCACTGGCCGGATGGATCCGTAACGCTATGACGTCATTATGTGAGCTTATTTTCTAACACAAGGTGTGCATCATGGGGTGTGCAAATAATTATAAATTAAAGATTATTTTTGAAATAGCACAACAGTCCATAGCAGTAACGCGTGTGGTGTTACTCGTTGTAAAAAAACCATCATATGACGTTATTGTTTTAGCTTCAAACTAAACTTAAAAATTTTGCGTTTAGGAAGAACTGGACACAAGGCTACATAATTCTGAAACAACAGAAACAATGTTTTTAACTGACATTTAATGTAAACATTGATCCTAGGTACTGCACGTAACACAGATCTAGGCCACACACAACAGGATGTCACTTTGTTATTATTGCTCCACCATCCACCCTCCTCACACATGTCCACAACCTTGTTCTCATCCACGTCATCGACCTGTCGCTAGTGTGGATAACAGCTGGCCGATGAAAAGAGAGAAACACAACAACAAAATATATCTGAGAGGCGTTCCTATCGTGCCCCATGATCTAACCAATACCCGTCCTCTACAAGTCACTGGCATTGTCACATCCAAAAGTATTGATCCGGCCATTAGAGGGATTCTAGACTTTTACACTTTCAATTACTAGTAGATTTTTTTTAGAGAAACAAGAGGTGAACCAAGCAATAGACCAGTAGGTGAGCCAAATATTACCAGTAGGTGAGCCAAATATTACCAGTAGGTGAGCCAAATATTAGACCAGTAGGTGAGCCAAATATTACCAGTAGGTGAGCCAAAAATTACCAGTAGGTGAGCCAAATATTACCAGTAGGTGAGCCAAATATTACCAGTAGGTGAGCCAAATATTACCAGTAGGTGAGCCAAATATTAGACCAGTAGGTAAGCCAAATATTACCAGTAGGTGAGCCAAATATTAGACCAGTAGGTGAGCCAAACATTAGACCAGTAGGGGAGCCAAATATTAGACCAATAGGTGAGCCAAACATTAGACCAATAGGTGAGCCACACATTAGACCAGTAGGTGAGCCAAACAATACACCAGTATCGGTGAGCCACACATGAGACCAGTAGGTGATGGCCTACTCACAGCTGGTGTTTTTTGGCATCAATGGTTGTACGTTTCCTTTCAACAGTTGCTTTTTCTCTCTTATGATTGTCTTCTTGTGTTTGTTTTTTTCCGAAGACATTTTCAGCTCAGGTGTTAACACTTTGCACATTAAAAAAATTCGAATACTATCTGAATACCAAAGTTGTAAGAACGGTTGATCACACACTGAGCGCTTAATATTTGCTAATGCTTCGGGTTGGAAGTGCGGGCCTACCAATGAAATTCCTGGAAATGGGGCTTCCCCTTTCCGCGTCACTCGTTATGCGAAATGTCGCTCGTTAAGGGAGTAACTTTTTCGATTTTTTGCTAATTTTTGCGAATTACTCGTTATAAGAGGTGCTCGTAATGAGAGGTTTCGTTGTAATAGGTTTCAGTGGCTGCGAAGTGGGTCATTCAACATGCCGACGCGTGTTGACGGATGCAGACAGTTAACATTACCAACCATTAAACAAACAGTCACTCTCCGAAACTTTTAAAATTTACATCAAATAGTTTTCAATTCTTTGTTTCTGTACAAATTTATAATAATTTATATTTATTTTTAACAAAGACAAACAAACTTTCATTTATTTTTATTACTACAGGAAATATCAGTAAACGGCTGAAACATTTTTGTAAAAAAATCCAATAATGTAAATAGATCAGCTGTGTTTTTTTTTTTTTAAATCCCTCATATTATACTAACTTCACCGTCGTCTCCTCGTTCGTCCGTCCGTACGGTACGGCGGAAAAACAAATGTGAGGAAAAGTAAAAAATGACCCACTTTCCGTCATGCTATTGAGCTGAAATTTTGCACATAGACTCGTGTCACCTAACAATGCATTGTATCAAAATTTCAGATCGATCGAATGTACCGTAATAAAATTAATGCACTATTTGTTTATCTCTAGACAAATGTATGGTAGTCAGTTGTTGACATTCACGTGTTTGCTGGAGTTTACTCCAGCCATGGGTGACCACCACCCCACGCCCTGCCCGTCCCCTTTTTCATAAGAGAGTTTAGTCACGTTTAGTCTGTAAATGTTTGAATATAATCAATATCTTTAGTTCTGTTTCGTATATAAAGGATTTATAATCAAAAACTTTGTTTTTAAGGTTGTTTTTATTTTTTAGTATGGTGGGAATAGGGATGTTCATAATATGGCGGAAATCTATTAATAAAAATATTATATCTAAATGTATTTTTTGTAAGGACAGATTCATAAAAAAATTAATAATGTAGATATATTGAGAATGATTTATCTTATCAGCTACTTTTTAATTCTTCGTTAATTCAAGACAGCTAATTGGACTTGCAAAATAAAATACAAATTCGTAATTTTACTAAGCTAACAATTTTGAGAATATAGTGATTTGACTGCATTTATAATTTATGAATTTATGCCTCAAAACTTTGTTTCGCTAAAATGTAATATAAAAAAAGAACATTACAAAATGAGCTATGACGTTTTCCGGTTTTAGAAATGAAGAACCCTTTAGGAATGGACTGATGAGTGAAGGTGGTAGATAAACAGCACTGTCTCGTCGGTAACTCAAATTTGTTGGTGTATTTCAAAGCCAAGTTCGCATCCCGTCATATAATAAAAGAAGGGGTGTTATTACTAATAGCACAAAAACCGCTTTTCATTCATTTCCAGTCCCATTGACTATGCGGTCGTGTCGTGTTTTCTTCGGTTTATTGACAGAACTAAAATATTTTTGTGTTAGGCCACGAGATTTTTGTTTCATGGTCAGAAAAAAAAATTCGGGACCTTATTTTATTCCCCGTATACAGATATTTATTCTGGACAGTTTTCGTGTTAAACGTATTTCACAGTATATATTCAAACGAAAAGTATAAATTTGGTAAATTTGTCACGAGCGCGAATGTGAAAACAAAAAAGCCACATGCGGCAAACGAGTCGCAGTTTGATCAACGTTGTTATAGTCCAGGGGTGGTCAGACATGTAGTAGCTTACTGAGAGCCATTTTAAAGAGTAAAAATTTGTTGAGAGCCTCATTGAAGCACTGTGGGTCATTAAACGTGGTCAGGAAATCTTCCAGCAACCCCTGTAACATATATTTCGTAACTTGTACTATCTGAACGTTTCGCGACCGTTGGTATAGACTAGAGGTCTCCAAACTACGGCCCGGGGGCCAGATGCGGCCCTCGGGGCCTTCTTATCCGGCCCCTAAAGACCCTTAATTCTAAAAAGATAATATTTTTAACTGTAGTTTACCACAAAACAAAGTAGTTTTTGGCTAGTAGTCGGGCCCCAGACTGCCGTTTGACAGTTAATGCGGCCCTGTGGAAGAAGATTCTGGAGATCCCTATTATAGACTATAGACATCGCAGTCACATTTTCACGGTTACTCGGGCACAATTTTACTACTCGGGTAATTGCTGGGTACTCGTTGACAGGCCAACTCACAGCTGGTGCTTTGGACACTAACCTTGGTGCTGACCTACTCACACTCACATGTGGTGTTCTGGAAATCAACCTAGGAGCTGACCTACTCACATCTGTTCTGGACATCAACCTTGGTACTGACCTACTCACATCTGTTGTTCTGGACATCAACCTTGGTACTGACCTATTCACATCTGTTGTTCTGGACATCAACCTTGGTACTGACCTATTCACATCTGTTGTTCTGGACATCAACCTAGGAGCTGACCTACTCACATCTGATGTTCTGAACAATGTTAGAAATGTTAATGTTTCACTATTTAATTACTGCATTTATTATAATTAAAAACGAACAAAATTAATCTAACGATCATTGTTAGTTTAGTGTTTTCTTTTTTGTCCTGTTTCGAATTTTAAGAGATAAACAGATTGTAATTCTATTCAACCCCCCCCCCCCACATTATAAATTAACTTTACCCAGGGGTCAAGAAGCACCGCTTTACTTTAATCAGATACATACTGAAGGTGCTGCGTGGTTCTCCTCCGCGTTACGTTGTCTTGATTCCTTTGTCCTCTGAAATCACTTAGGACCAGTCACGTGGTTGGCAGCAGTTCTCAGCGCGTGACTGGCGATTTCAAGACCCCACTTACAACTGACAGTCGCTCTGCTTTCCTTCACAGTGATTCACACACAGAGAGTGAGAGAGAAAGTGGGACAAGTCGTATCTCACAAACATTTAATTTACATTTGTTGGAAATTAAAACATGACCTTTTGACTTGACCGACTCATCCGAAGGTCACTGCATGTTGCGGCTTTTTACGTAAACAATGGTGCTAGCAGTTGACGTCATGTACACAGTGGTCAAGCAGTTGACATCATGTAGACAGTGGTCAAGCAGTTGACATCATGTAGACAGTGGTCAAACAGTTGATATCATGTAGACAGTGGTCAAGCAGTTGACATCGTGTAGACAGTGGTCAAGCAATTGACATCATGTAGACAGTGGTGCTAGCTATTGACATCGTGTAGACAGTGGTGCTAGCTATTGACATCGTGTAGACAGTGGTGCTAGCTATTAACATCGTGTAGACATTGGTGCAAACAAAAAAAAAGGTAACGTCAAGTAGACATTGATGCTAGCATCTGACATCATGTAAGTAGTAGTAGTAGCAGTTAGTAGAAGTAGAAGAGACCATGACTTAGATTGATAGCTAGCGTCTATTGCAAGTTCAGCATCACATGCGTTTTGATTCTACGCCTACAAATACTACAAAATTCATCAACCCCACCCTCCTACTCATATAAGGTCAAAACTTTTAATGGAGACTTTGCCGTGTAATGTAAAATATATCTGTTAGTGTGAGTTATCCGAAATGCCTTGTTGGAGTTCTATCCCTTTTGAACTTGAACGCAACCAAAAAAGGCCTCCAAACGTAAATATAACCAATTTCAGTCATAGTAATAATAATAAAGTAAATTAAAGTTTGCAGGGGGGTCTTTTCTTTCAGTTATTATTATTAATTGTTATTAAGCCTAAAATTTTAAAATAATGTACTTTGCAATACATAACTCTCCAATTCTATCCATTCTTTCAAATGGAAATGATGGGCTTGGTGCAGTTGGAGGTAAGGGGCCGTCCGCCACGCTATTTTTGACAATTTTAAACTCCCCCATGTCACAAATCTCGGACCCTCACCCCCCCCCNNNNCCCCCCCCCCCCCCGAAAGTACGGCACACTTTCAAACAAAAATATTTTTTGAATAACAAAATAATTAAAATTTAATATAAAGCACCGTGATGTCACACATGGCCGGACACCCCCTCCCCCTGTCACACTTTCTTACTCTTACAATACTTACATCCCCAAACCACAAGAGCGTGACGTACTTTTTGGACGGCCCGTAAGGAGTATTTGTGATATGATGTTATTGATATCTCCCAATGAACATCTGTTACTAATTTTTATTACAATCTCGTCAAGTATCAAGACAAAACAATATTAAATTTAAATACAACACCTATTCTATATGCACTACACACTATAAAATACAGTTATTATAGCTAAGGGTAGGCCGTAATATTTTTAAAAAATGAAACAATTATCAGAGGCGTCTGTTAATGTAATTTGTAATTGAAATTGATTAGAAAAAATATGATCAAAAACTATTTTGTTCATTGGCATAATCTGGAGAAAATAAAGTGTTTTCAATAGCCTCGAATCTCGAAATTATGTTCTTCTACAGTTAGGGGTGTTAAAATGTACAGTACAGGTATTATTTATCATTTTAAAAAAAAAACAGATAGTAATATATTTAAATTAATAGTTTTATTTTTAAAAATTAAATATAAACTATAGCTTATTAATAGCAAAATGCAAAGTTAAGAAATTTGCGAAACTTTTTCAAATGAAAATATTCTTTCGATTTTCTAGCTGCTAGTTTATAAACGTCCGTAAACAGGCTTAGGCTTTGGCGCACCAATACACTTTGCATGACGTACTGACAGCTAAAATAACTTTAAATCTAGGTTGGGTTTTTGCTTACTATTACTAGCAATGGGTTTCCCTATCCTATTTTTCGCATGAGTCAGCAACGTGATCTGATTTCTTACATTTTGTAAGAAAATGAGTAAACATAATTAAGTTTAGGTGAAAGCCACCGAGTAAAGATACCATGAAGGCATTTTAAATGGATTTATTAATAAAAATTGAATTGTTTAATTCATGTCATTTAGTATCGTTTAGTATGGGAATAGGAATGCCGGCAATGTGCAAAACATGCAAAATACGCACTTCCGGGGAGAGTTTTATACATACTAGATTAAGTTCAGCTTATGAAACGATGCAGCTTATCATTTACACAACATGTACACATTTTACGAAAAATACATATTTACCAAAGGACATTAGTAATAAAGGACATATATCCCTTTAGTTTACAATTTATAGGGCATTAAAAAAAGTAAACTACAGTTAAAAATACTTTTAATTCAAAAGGGAGTTAAGGGGGAAGATGGGAACAAAAGAATCTAAGTTTAGCCTATGAAAATTTTCAGAGTTAAAGAGGAAATAATGAATATTTTTCCCAAGAAAATTAAATTTTTAGCTTTAAGTACACATCTGACTAGATTGAATGAGGCTTGCAATAATATTAAAATGAAGTGTAAAACGAAGTTGTTGAACCGTCGACCGTATGAGAGACACAATTTAAATTAATGTAATTTATGTTTCGAGTCTGTCACTGTTCTTTTCCCACTTTCTCCATCACCTCGCCAAAATGCTCTTTAATACTTCTGTTTCCGTTCACTTTTAAGGGTCAAAATATATGTTTAAATATTTCTTTACCCTCATCTTTTGTTTAAAAAATATTAGGATCTAGTTTCAAATAATTCTAAAAGACAAAATTATGTTTAGCAAATATCTATATGCAAGTAATAACATCCTACATCCTACCGATGTATGTGTGTATGACAGAGAGATAGAGAACGAGAGAGGGAGAGAGAGTATAAGAATTATATAGTCTTTTATTTAAAATAAGATTGAAGGCAGTACTCAGTATTATCCACAATTGCAAAAAGCTCTTGTATTTAGGTTCAACATATTTTATATTATTAGGATCATCGCATTAAAACTGAGTATAAGAAGGGAAATAATTTAAATTTAAAAATAAATAAAGATGTGATTTAATCTTATCTTATCTGTTACAGACGCTCTTTCTATACAGAACATTAAATGGCGGGTTCAAAATTTAGAAAATCTTATTTTATCTCTATAGACATTCCCTATTTACAGAAGATTATTGCGTCCTGCTTTTAACTATGCTTTATGTCGATTCTTGAATTTTTAAAGAGTTTCAAAATATTTAAATGATAGTTTATTGATTAGTTTTTTTTTTTTTTTAGCTGTTCTTGCCAGTTTTATTTTCTATGACTGAAATTGAGGGGGGGTATAGAATTTATTTATATAAAAAAAGATTTAAAAAAAAAACTTATACAAGACCAATAATTGGTGAACATATAATTCCGATTTTATTTAATTAAAATGGACGATAATATTTTGTATCATTCCTTATCTTGGACTTTTTGTGCTTATCTATAACTTGAACGTAGCCAAGATTTCTCACGGTGTTGCTAAGCTTGAATGGGCCTGCGCACTGCGCGGAATAATTTTACACTGCTTATCAGCAGGAACTACTTTTAGTCTGTGGCGGGCGCGGCCATTTTGTAGACACCGATATTATTTTAATTTCCAATCGTTTTCAATCGTCAAATTGAAGTAGCCATCTGCCTAAACAAAAATGGCAGACAGAGAGGATAGTGTTTATCAAGCTAAGCTTGCGGAACAAGCTGAACGATATGACGGTAAGTATTAAATTTATCTTGTTCTTGGTGACCCCCACAGTCTCCCCCTACAGCCGGATTTGCTTCTAACGGCAAGGCTATGTTTTGATTCATTGTCCTAAGGCAAATACCCCGTATAGTTAAGTTTTCCTAAAATGCCCCTTGTTACATGTAGAATTTATTCTTCATCTACCTGTCCACTTTTTTATCTGTCGATTGTTTAAAAATTTAAACGATTAGAGCTTTCCATTGCTTCATCACCTTGCATTCCTTTCATTACCAAGGCAGGCGCCATTTTGTTTGTCTGTGACTCATGCAAGCTTGGACATGGCTTATTTTTGTCAAAATACCAAAGAAACGAAATACTTTCCTGGACATCATTATTAAACCACGATTCCTAAGTTTTAATACTCGACCGTTTCATTTTTTTTCACAGCATGGAGTACTCTTAACACCTCATTCAAGCTTTAAATTGGAATGATACCTTACTTCCTTTTTTAATTTTTGTTGGTCCTTCATTAGAAGACCTACCCATTTGCTTTGTAGTCGGGTTAATGTCATCTTTCCTAGCCCTTTCCTTCGACCTGCATTGGCTAGGTGTTATCCATATAACTAAAACCTTCCAATTTAGTAGAAAACTTATGTTTTCTGTTATAAATAATTATGCATCTGCTTAGCCCTATCCCTATTTGACAAATGTAATTTTTTCTTTAGGTCACATCCTCGTTCCAATTAACTCTTAATGCACCATAACTTTTTCAAAAACTTCCACCTCAGTCCCGTAAGAATTTCCCAATTTGGTTATGAAATTAACAAAAATTGTTGAAAATGTGTTTGTTGTTTCTAAAGAGAGTGGTATCGAAGCGCGCTTTATTGCGCTTTGGTAATAACGGCTAGGCGCGCATTATTGCGCTTTGGCGCATTAAGAGTCTAAATGCATAAATTTAGTTACCAACAAAAGAATTCCATCATATAATCACTAGCATCCCTATTGGTCAGGTTAGTTGGCAGGTAATGTTGGTCAGGTAAGTTGGCAGGTAATGAGAAGGGTAACCTAGAGTAGTAAAAGTATAGATCGATGGCCAAACTGGGCCGCATGCAGCTCTTAAACTGTGTTCACATTGCGGATCCCGAACAATTTATGGTTTAGAACTTTGAAGTATATATATATGTAAATATATTTTTAAAATGAAAGTTTAAAAAAGAATTGACTGAAAGAGGAAATTTCTTTTTTTTTTAATTATAAGGGAAGAGATTAGCTTTTGCTTGGTTGGTGTTGTAAACCATTAAATTTTTGGATCTGGGGGAATTTTTAAAATAAAAAGTGAATTTTTAAAAAAAAATTCTGTTTTGATGGTAGCGTAGCAAAGGTTTAACGTTAGCTGTCGGTATATTATAGGCGTTTTTTATGTCAAATCAGACAACACGGGCGAAAATTCATTACTTTCTCTTGTTGGTTCACAAAAATTAGTAAAAATTGAACGGACGGTTAACCGGTTCACCTGTCTTTTTTAAAGAGTTAATCGGACCTCAAAAACGAGATGTAACTGAAATGTTAAGTCACTAAATTCGAATAAACAATTTTTAAAATAAATCAAAGGAGCAATTTTCATTGAGGTTGTGAACCATAGAGCTTCAATGCAACTTACCCATTTAAAAAATAAAAACATATGGCTCTCTGGTATCACAGGTCTGGCCACCCTTGTTACAGCCTAAGGCAATATATTTTTGAGGACTAGTTGAACATCCAAATTTACGTTTAATGCCCCAGTATATTTTCTGTAAACTTCCGCCTCCATCCTGTAAGGATTTCCTGTATTGCTATCAAGATTGTTAACGGTTATCAGGTCCTCAGATCAGGACGTGAAAGACGTTCTAGAATTTTGCTTGTTGTACCTAGAAGGTTTTTCTATAAACAATACACATCATACAATAAACGACTATGCTTAGTTCTATACTTGTTACTTGACCTACAAACATTTTTACAATAAAATTATGACTTAGATACAGAAAAAAAATCAAAAGAATAAAACATTAACTCCCAAAGTCGCTTAAGGTTTTCAATAAACTCCCGCCCTATTCCCGTAAGGATTTCCCGTATTATGATCAACTGGTTATGATATTTAAAAATTTGCGTAAAATCCATTTATAATAATAATATTGTCATACTGACTTCATTTCTAAGGCCAAGAATGGTTATTTTACGCATCTAAAAGACCGTACTGGGTTTAAACAATATTTACCTGTAGTTTAGTGCTATTATTTTAGTAATAAAGTATAGCGTACGCAATGGTCGCCATTGCCGGAAGTCGAATACATCATTTTTCAAGCATTGAAGAGTTTTTACTTTTTCGAGATCTAATTTCTAACGATAGTGGTCGCCATAGGGACGCTTTAAGGATAGCGGGTGGAGACGCACAACGCTTTGCGACTTAAAGAGCTAATGTGTTAAAGCGCGCCTCGATAGAGCTCTTTAGAAATGAAATTACAGAAAATAAAAACTGTTCATTGCGTGAAAAGCGATATTTTACTTCTGGCAATGGCGGCTGGTTTTCTCGCTAGTGTTAGCGCTCCTCCTATCAGGAAGTTTTTTGGAATTTTTTTTTTCAAAGATGCGAGATCGGTATACTTTATTACTTACATATCTGTACTAAACTACAGGTAAATATGGTTTTAAAGTCAATATGGTCTTTTGTATACATAAAATAACCATTCCTATCCTAAAAGATGAAGTCAGTATGACAATAATAATATAATTGGGTTTTGTATTTTTTAAATTTTATAACCGGTTGATCAAAATTCGGGAAATTCTTATGGCACTAGTCTGAAAACCTTATGTCACAAGAAGAGTTAAACCTAGTTTCACTTTCCTATCAAGTGCTTTATTTCTTCAAACATTACATTGATTTTTCAAAAAATACAAATAAACACACACAAATTTTAAAACAAAGGGGTGTTCTTTTGCAATGACTTTTATTTAGGTTACATGGCGATTTGTTTGTTATTTTTAGTACTTCGTCAAAGGTTTTCACATGCTAAGGTTGTAATGGTTAACCAGTCCTCAGATCAGGTTAACCGTAACTTCAATTAGTCTGTATTAGCTTATTACCTGGAGTAAATTTTTTGTTTTACGGCGGAATACCAGAGCCAATATGTGAGCTACTGTGACATTAATGTTTAGTGCCCAGGAAGGTTTTTGGCTAATTTCCGCCTCAATCCCGTAAGGATTTCCTGTATTGCAATCAACTGGTTATGAAATTTAAAAAATTGCTTAAGATGTATTTATATTATTGTCATACTGACTTGATTTTATAAAAAAAAGAATGGTTATTTTATATAAACAAAAGACCGTTTTGAGTTAAAACTATTTTTACCTAAAGTATTGCAAAATTGCTTTTTCCAAATAAAACATGTTAAAACATTCCGGTATAACAATACACGTCTTTAGAGGAGTTTGGCTAGAATGATTTTTAAAAATTTGCTTTGTTGATGTAGCATAGTACGAGAACACTAACACACTGTTTTTTTTTTTTTTTTAGCGTTTAAAATTGATGGTTTTGATTTGATCCTTGAAGCAATAAAGTGTTTACAGGCTTAAATTTAAAATAAATTGAGTTGAGAAAAATGTACTTTGTGTTCGATGAAAGATCGATAGTGTTAGTGTCATGCAAACATCCGATCTTTCAGTTAGACTGGAAATTTTTGCTTTTAAATAGTGTCAAAATTTGTTTCGTCTTCTTAAAAACATTATTGGAAGTGTTTTTTTTCTTTATTTTATAAAGAGATGGATTATTAAAATACAAGACTTGACAAGGATAAAAAGGTTAACAATCAAAAGAGAATTCATTTTTGTTTGTTTTGCATTTTATTTCATTTAAATATTTGCACTTATACCTACGATATGGTGTTTTTACAGACGTACCACTACCCTAGAATCTTGCCTGTTTGGAGGATGAAAATCCATAAAACTCTGCCCAGTAAAGGGTTAATGCTTTGAGTAATTTATCACATGAAAAAAATGAAGTTTTGAGAACCAAGGAAATGAAATTTTTGCCTCTCATCGTCCCATGGTGACATTGTGTTTACCTCTTGGAGTGATGCACGTTAACAGGGATTAAACATTTTTAAAAAAAAAGACATTGTGAGCTTATACAGTACAGTGATCAGTAAATTATTTGTTTTAACGTTAATGCCCCAGGTTTTCGATAAACTTGAGCCTCAATAAAGTAAGGTTTTCCTGTATTGTGATCAACTGGTTATGAAATTATAAAAAAATTGTGTCAAATGTATTTATATTATTATTGTCATACTGAATACAGATATAATAGTGTTGCCTTTTGATTAGCCAAGGTAAAATAAGAAAAATGTGTCTTGTCTCCATAGCACTTAAAAAAATAACAGTAATGAGATCGTCTTCCTTCTTCCTTTCAATGAAATGTTTCAGCAAGTTTGAAAAATTTGCTATATTAGTAATTTGGGTTAGGGGTGTGGTTTCAGAGCAGCAGCGCTCTTGCATGTTGAACAGGGAGTATCATTGATGGAAGGCGGTGTCTTATTCCGGAGACTTCAGGGCATCCATGATTCCACCCAGCGCTTTATTGATCCTTGATCAAGATATGCAGCATAGCTAATTAGGATCTATGAAGACGTCTATTTGCATGTTGCTCCCTAACTTTCAATTCATCCTAACAGTAATGGTTTTTAATAAGGTTGTTAAGACAGCTCGTCCTTTTATCCCTTATGTTTTGAGAACTAACAAGAGAATGTTGTCGCCTGGCGTCGTCTGATGGCATCAAAGCCCGCTTGCGTTCAGCTCTTTTTTTTCCGCATTGCCCTCAATTCAACGCATTTTTTAAAGAAAATTCCAAAGAATTCATTAAACAGTGATAGTTAATTGTCCTTTTTTTTATATTTTATTTTGAGGACTCGTAGTTCACCGGTCTAAATAAGAGGACCGGTTCAATCGTTCGTTAAAGTTAGCGAGGTATTTTTTATTAGTCTCAAAAACCAACGCCTCGCCCCGTCCCTTGTGACGTCATGTTTACCCCTATTGTGTGTGATGCCGGTCAACTCAACTCACGTATTAAAATTTATAATAATAATAAAATTATAAAGCTACGGAGTAAACAATTATGATAAAATATAAAAAAACATATTACCTAGTCAACTCGCCAGAATAATTGAATTTTGCGGCGCACACATTCACCCTCCCTGTTTTTTCTTTTCAAATAGGGTTTGAGCTACACTCGCCATACTATTAATGTGGTAATCAAATGCCTTTGACTAGCAGACCAAACTCAAATTTGTGGGCCGATTAATTGCCCTGTATTTTTGCTACATCTTTCAAATACCTCTCCTAATATAGGTACATGTACTTCTCTAAGCGGCGTGAATGCCTGAAACAGACTAAAAACTGGTGATCAGAAAATGCAGATAGGTCACGGGGTCATATGCTTTTATAGCTTTCTTTGTCTTTAAAAGAAACGGACTATAATTAATATAAATAGAAACAGCCAAGCCTCGACTGTTGTTGACATCAAACGCGCACTGTGTTAGCTCTCGTACAGTCACAGTGCCTCGACAACTAAGCAAATTAAAATTTTAAAAAGTCATTCCTTAGCGGTAGCTAGTACTATTAGTTGTGTACTTCAGTGAAGCAAGGCTATAACGCGTCATGTACGCACGCTTACAGCTAGGAGACTGAAGGCTTGAATGCCAACCTACTTGTCAGCTGGATTGTGGTATCGCTTAACTCACTGTGACAAAGCGAGAGGCGCATTATGGCTTGTGTTGTTTTTTTTTCACTACGTTACTGCTAGTTTTATTTTTATTTTCGGTTACGATGTCCTGAATAAAGATGACTGGTCCTGATCTGAGGACCGGTTAACCGTTAACAAGCTAAGTTTTTAATGAAATGTTGTGCAGGTAATTTGGTTGTTACAAAAATAAATGGCAAGCCATTACTTGTAACTTTTCAAATTTCTAGCTTGAATAAAGTTTATAATACTGTTCTTTGGGTGACTTATTACCATACCAGAATAATTTTGAAGTGTACATTTTTTTTTCTCTCTTATCAATATTTTTGAATGAAAACTAGAGGTTACCTAATTTTTATATTTTCAGAAATGGTGAGCTCAATGAAGAAGGTTGCCCAGCAAGATACAGAGCTGACTGTTGAAGAGCGTAACTTATTGTCAGTTGCTTATAAAAACGTTATTGGTGCTAGAAGGGCTTCTTGGAGAATTGTCAGCAGCTTAGAACAAAAAGATGAAGGCAAGGTCTCAGAAGAAAAACAAACAATCACAAGAGAATATAGAAAACAGGTAGCTTTTGTACTAATTTACGATGAATTCCTGCATAATGTATATCATGTTCTTCTGTTCTTTAGTTTTCAACTACATATCTTGTAACTGTTCTGTAACTTTACACATATTTGTAAATAGTAATCTTGACATCTTTTAAATACAACAGATTGAATCTGAACTAAACTCAATTTGCCACGATGTCCTAGGCGTTATTGACAACAATTTAATTCCAAATGCAGCCACTGGTGAATCAAAGGTCTTTTATTATAAAATGTAAGTAAATGCCTTAAGTTAAAAATTGCCAAGGTGTCTTTAAAAAAGTTTGTTGGGTGGGGGATAGGGAACTCGTAGTTTTTTTTAAAAAAATTAAAAATTAATCCACTTGAAGAGATTTTAAGTACAGGTTTAGTATTAAAAGTGGTTAAAGTTTATACTGCATTAGTTTTACATATGGTTCTTCATTGTTTTTATACCTCATGTTATGTCAGCTTTACAGTAGCAAAAGTTCATGCTTTATTTTCAGGAAAGGCGATTATCATCGGTACTTAGCTGAATTTGCTACCGGCAATGATAGAAAAGAAGCTGCTGAAAACAGTTTAGTTGCCTATAAAGCTGCCAGCGACATTTCAATGACAGAGTTGGCACCAACACATCCGATTCGTCTAGGTTTGGCTCTCAACTTCTCAGTATTCTACTATGAGATCTTGAATTCCCCTGACCGTGCTTGTCGATTGGCCAAAGCAGCATTTGATGATGCTATAGCGGAGCTTGACACATTAAGCGAAGAGAGTTACAAGGATTCAACATTGATAATGCAGTTGCTCCGTGACAACCTCACACTCTGGACATCAGACATGCAAGGCGAAAATGAAGGTGAGTGTTGTGTAGGATAGATTGATTCTGCACACTATTTCTCTCCTTTCAATCTTCATTTTTGTCAGTTTTGGGGGACAGGTGAAATTATTTGCTCGGGTAGATGGGATAGACCTTTTTATAAAAGTTAAGTTTAATGCCCCAGAAGTTTTTCGGTAAACTTCTGCTTCAATCCTGTAAGGATTTTGAGTATTGTTATCAATTGGTTATGAAATTAAATAAATTGCCTTGAATGTATTTATTATCCTAAAAGATGAAGTCAGTATGACAATAATATAAATGGACTTACACAAATTTTTAAATTTCATAGCCAGTTGATAGCAATTTGGGAAATTATTACGGGACTGAGGCGGAATTCTTCCGAAAACCTTAAGGCACATTTTAGAGATTTCTGACAAGCTGCATGACCACGCTTTGGGGCATTAAACATTAATTTAATCTTTTTTGTTAGTTGAAAGATATTAAACAATTTTGTTAAATTTAAAATGAAGAACACCATTTGTGAAAATGTTAGATTATACTAACATTTCATTTTACTTTTTTTTCAGGAGTTAAATTATCAATCACTGTCACAGAAAATTTATTTGTTATGTCTTTTTCTCAGCAGGTGAGCAACAGGAGCAAGCAGTCCAGGATATTGAAGGAGAGGATGCATCCTAAGGCTGTGTTGATTTAGTGTACTAAAAATTTGAACATAAAAAATTGTTTGTCATTATCTTACCAAAACTGCTACTATGTGAAGATTTTGGCCCACATTTTTCACGACTCCATGGTCGTGCCCCCTCGGAAGTTATTTCTCTGTGACGTAGCAAGCTAACTGTCTTTTTTTTTTTTTTTTTAAAATTCTTCCCGGAAAGTGAAGCTTAGATGAAAGAGGATACATGATTGATGCTGTGACAGTTTTTGGCAGTAGTGTTTTGTTTGAAAATCTTGTCATTGGCTTTGGGAGGATAGTACCTCATATTTATATGCTGGAACATTTTTTATTATAAAATAGGTGAAAATGAGATGGCTGTTTGATATCTTTTCAAATAACTTTATTTCTTAAATAAAATAAAAAATATTTAAAAGTTGCTTTTCCAACAGAATTTGCAGGCTTCCCATAGTTTATCTAGATATTGTCAATGCCAATTCCATATACATTTTCAGATTTCATCGAATTTCATGTTCATGGACAATGTGTGTACACATTTTCCCAATCTTGGTTTCTCACGTATGCCTCTGTTCATTGTCTCTTTGGATTTCCCTCTCCCTTTCTGGATGTGAATGATTTTGTGCATGGGTTTCATTATTTTGATGTCTGTTGTATAAATAGCTGTAAAAATGTAAAGTTTGTGGTGTCAAACACCATTAGAACAAGTTCATCATCTTAACCACAAGCTTATGGTTATCATGAGAGGACGACAAGCTCTTTGTTTTGTATCCATTGCCAGTGACAAGTACTATTGCCTAATTTGTGTAGTGAACTGAATTGTATTACTGATCATTTTTATAAAAAAAATTATATTGAAGAAGATCATTATCCCTCCTTGGTCTATTGATGTTTGTGCTCTGTAATGTTTGTGTGGATTAAAATATCAAAATATTGATTGGGGTTTTAAAAAGAAGTCAGCTAAATTAAAACTTTTAAAATTGCCATGGTCACAAAATCATTCTTAAAACAACTTCCGAGAGCAAGGAGGGTTAATCCATAATTGTTGTTATTGTTTGCGTATGTTTTATAATTAATCATTTAGGTTCCCACTAATTTGATCATCAATGCTTAGTATGTTAGTTTTATAACTAGATGTGCTGGAGAAAGACTAATTCCTTTGCGCAGAATTGCTTTTTTCAGGACCAACTTAATAATTTGGTCAAAGGAAATAGCAACATACAGAGGACCAATTAGTGTCTTTCACATCAATCTTTCCTCACCAACCAGCCAAAGCATTGCAGGATTTACCCATACTACTAAATATAGGTGTTCTATCAATGTTACTTTTATCTTCTCACATTTATATATTTAAGTTTCATTTGAAATGTGTACTAAGGTAAATACATTAATCTTAATTTATATTGACTTTATATAGTTTCAACATTTTTTAAAATAAGGAAATGATTTTTTTTTTTCAATTTGGCTTCTAGTGATTACACCACTAAAACGGTTTGCACTTGTATACAGTTCCAAGCATCCTTTCAAAAGTGTATTGAACTGAACTACTGTTAAATCGATCTGCTGTGATTTTTATTTCTAAACTTGAACATATTTGCCTTTGTTTATTTCAACCTGTCATAAATTTTAAATTCTGATATTGTTCATCTCATTAGCATAATGTTGCCATTTTCTAAATAAAACTAATAGGGTTCAATATTTGAATTATGAAGAGAAAAAAAACAAGGCTATATAATTTATATTTAGTATTTGGAAAGCAGAAAAAAACAGAAAGTGGCACTTGACTTGTCTCTAAGTGTTGTGATCACAATTTTTTCAGATGTAGCCATTGTCAGTGCTCTTGTTTAGTGAACTAGAGATTATTTGCTTTAGGAGACGGTAACAAAATACACCAATTGTCATGCTTTTAATCTTCAATTAAATCTATATTCAAGTGCAAACTCCTTATGTGTCAAGCTTTTGTGTATTTAAAATTTACGTAATTACATTAGCTGACTTTGTCTGGATGGTTTATTGTATCATTTGAAACACGGGCTTATAATTTTGTGTTTAACCTGGTCTAATAGTATTTTATCTATCAAAATTCTCTTGATCTGGGGGAATTATTTTACTTTTGTAATTAGAGCACTCACCAAGTCATAATAAAAGACAATTCCTTGAATTTAGGTCAGATTGTTTTTATGGTCAGAGAATTCTATGGCAGCTTAAATATTTCAGTAGGTTTTTAATATCCCACCTATAAGTATGGTAGGAAAACTCAAAATCTGGCCAAGCATAATCATGACAGTGATCTGGTTCTGCTAAAGATTCCCTTTAAAATTATGGAAAAAATTTTAAACAGCTTGTGAAAATGATCTGGTACATTAACAGGATCAAAATCCATTTACTACTGTGTCAAACTTGTTAGTCAAAATAAATTATTAGCTTAACTTAAAACCGTCACTGCCAACTGCTAAGCCATTTACACCCTATGGCATTAGCGGTATTTTGAAAACAGGCAGGGCGTGAGTATATAAAAATAAAGTTTGTTAAAAGTGTTTCATTTTATTAATTTGAACTTCAAAAAGTGCCTTTATATTAGAATTAACAACTTGATCTATTCTGTCCATACTAAGTCAAATATGGTGGGTGGTTCAAAAGTGAAGTCAAAATTCTTTTTAAATTAATTTCTTCTCTATATGCTCACATAAGCAAAATTTAGAACATTAAAATTAAAATACAATACTGTAGTCAGGGGGTTGGTTTATATATATATATATATGCACAAAAATCAAAATAGACACAAGGACAAATAACTAAATTCGTCACCAATGCAAATTTTCCAGCCACACATTTTCATTATCACTATCCTGTTAATTTTGTGTACAGAGTAGATCTACTAATATTTATAAATTATAAATATATATATACGCACACGTCACTTCAAAATCAAAGAATTTCATGTATGCATAAATGAACACATTTTGTGTCATTCCAAAGATAGGTAAACTTGTATGTAACATAAAAGTAAGCATCTTACAGTAACTTGGCAGTAACATTTCTATGTACCAAAATAGACATTTTCAATGCATGATTTTTTACTCTTAGTTCATTAGGATGTAGATTTTATTTAGTTTACTGACAGACACAGTATGAGTATACTGTTGGTGAGTTGGATAATGAGGAAAAGCTTGCTACCTGTACTTTGGCATTAAATTTACCAATTGGCTTCAGGCTAAACAGTACCTTGACCATTTGTTACAGAGTACATGTATTAGTATTAAGGGGGAAAATAACTTGCTACTAGCAAAGTAAATTGGAATAAAGTCATCTTTATAAATAAAATTATAGGTAGATACTGGTGAAATTTATATATAGTTGAAATAAAACACCTAAATTTTGGTCAACTGACTAAACTATTTTGAATGAAAATTGTATACTAAAAAATTTTAATTTAATGTTTTCTTGTGTTATTACAATTACTTTGGAAAGAAATAGCATCCTAATTATGATAATGAATACCATTACCACAGATGCAGAAGATTTGTTCAATTAATTTCCAACCACCTGAATTTTGTTAAAATTCTTATTTACTTATATTGTTATACTAGCGAGCGGGACGCTAGTCCATTTTCCCAGTAGCTTACACGTAAAAATTTTGTATATAATTTATGTAAGCAAAAAAAAAAGACATAAATCATCAGGCCCAATCTTGCATGATTTGAATATTGAAATATCATAATTCATTTATTTGTCATGTCAATATTTATATAATCATAATGGGAATGTTTGCGGTGAAGTTAATGAAAATCAGGAGATCAATGCCCTTTAGTATTTTAATATGGGCTATCAACTTTTTAAGTACCAAGTTTGGCCAAGATCTTTTCATTTTCTAAATAAACTAATTTTCATATAGCTCATAAATATAAGTATAAGAAAAAACAAACCAATCCAGGCCCCATCGGAGCAAGATTTGAATTTTCCAATACCTGTTTTAGTCTGGATCATAATACATATGTTTGGCATTATTTTAAAAGATCATTTATAATTTAAAGTGTAAGATGACAATGGGAATAAATTCTTAAACTTTTTGAGAAAACAAAGATTTTGGGCCCACTGGAAGGAATGGAAATTAGGAGTTCAATGCCCTACAGTATTTTAATATAGGATTCAGGATATCAACCGTCTATGCATCAAGTTTGGCCAAGATCCATTCATTTTCATGGGTCTGGTATTCAGACGTGGAATACTTTGCCTGAGCAAACCAGGAAAACCAACACTATCATCATTTAAAATTCTAAAAAAATTCAAGACTAGACAAACCATGGGTAAGCATAGGATGTAATAATCTGCTGTATAGAAGGAGCAACTGTAACAGATTATGTATAAGTAAGTAAGAAAATAATAACCTTCAAACATAACAAACAAATCAAACTGTCCTGTGAAACTAAACAAAAAACCCCAACAACTCATAGTTAATCTTACAATTTTTATTATTACTTTCGAACTCTGCCACCTCTTTTTCCACCCTTGTGACCCTTTTTGCCCTTTCCTTTGGCTTCTGATCTTTGTTTTCCTTTCAAATCCTTTTTCATTCGTCCATCAACAACTTTAAAAATGCCTTTAACTCCTGCCGGTCGTCTAACTTTTTTACCAGCACCTTTCTTGGCAACTACATATGTGACACTGGGTTTCGCTTTTTTAAGAAGGCCTGCTTTTTTGTAGATCCTGAAACATTACAAGTGAATATAGTTAGTGCCAAAATAAATTTGCCATAACCTGTTATTGAATTGTGTTATAGGTATAATCTAAAAAATAATTCAATACGTACAAGAAGCTGAACGAACTTATTAAGGTAAATGTTCATTTAGGAGCATCAGTAACAGATAAAATAATTTAATTAAAGCTTTATTCATGGAAAATTTGTTAGATTATAATTATAACTAGGATCTTTTTTCCAGTTTTCATTTTAAAGTGATAGAATTGATATTTCCTTTCTCTTCAACTTCTATCATCTGTGTTTTTTGTGAAATACTTGTGTCGATCTTTCTTCTTTTCATGTCTCTCCTTAATTAATTATTGCGGAAGTTTTATTACTTATTGGTCAGGCTTCAACTGAATATTTCTTAATCAGCCGCTCACACATGTCAATTTACAGAGAAATCTGGAAATCCCTACAAAATTATGTTAGCCAGACAAAATTTTTAAAAAAAATTTGACTTACAGGTCTAAAGGTTAATGCACCTTACAAGTTACATCAAGAAGACTTTTACAGCTTTTAATTTGTAAAGATTCTGTATAAATTTCTAGTTTACTTGATTGTTTGATGACTGCAAAAATTCTGTTTTTATTAAAAAATTTCATAGATAATGCATGTTTTTCTTATTGACTTATAGTTTAAATCAACAGCGAATATGTCTTCATTTACTTGCTATTTAATGATGAATCTCTCTTTACTTACTGTTTAATTTGCTGCCATTTCTCTTTTTCGGATGTGTCAATATTATCAGTAACAGAGTTTGCTTTCTTTCTTGCCTTTTCTTGACGCTTAAGCATCTAAAAATATTAATTTTAAAAAAAAAATAATTAATAAACTTTAACTAAATGGTAGAAGAGTGTTTTCTCTGTTATTGTAAGGTATAACATTTTGTATTTATTAGCAATTAGGAGATACATTTATGTTTATTTTTTTTATTCACAGAAATTTGTTAATTTAAGCCAAAAAAATATGAAGAGCAACAAGTTTCAAAACTAAAGAATATTGACAATAATAGCAACAATAGTTAAATTACTAAACCTAGAAAAACTAGAGGATAGAATCATAAGGCATTCTAACTTCATATAAGTCAACAATAATATAATGATACGCAAAATGCAAGAACAAACATACTGATAGTAATTTATTACTAGTTATCATTCCCATCCGGAATTACCTATTACTATTACAACATGAAATGTGTTGCCTGAACAAACCGGGAAAACCAAAAGATTATTATCAACACAAAACATAAATCGTGAATAAGCAAAGGAAGCTACAAATATTCTGTATAAAAGGAGCATCAGTAATATAAAATGATAAGCTTTGTAATATATGAACATTTTGTAAACAGTTAAAAGAATGATCTTATCAAATATATGAATAAGTAAAGGTACAAGAGATTATTTTTTCTCTTACAAGAGAGAAAAAATTAGGAATTTCAAATAAAATACTTGTGTGCAACAATCACTCATTCCTATTTACAGAATTTCCAGCTTAAAACTTTACCCTTTTCTCCCACTTTCATTGTGATTTCACCAAAAAGAAAACCCTTGTAAAAAGAAAGTATTCAGTAAAGAGCAAGAAATAGAACACTGCCAGACCAGTACCTTTCTTTTTTTTCTAGCCTTTGCCTCTGCTACTTTTTTGATGGGCTGAGCATCTATGGCTTTCATTTTCATTTTGTATTCCTCAACTTCTTCCTGAAAATAATTTTATAGAGTTGTCCATTAGATATGTATAATAGGCATAAATATTTATTGTGGGAGAATAGAGGGAGAAGTAATCACACTTTTAGTTAACCTTAGTTCAAACATATGAAACAAAGACATCACCATACACATAACTATTTAATTTTAATGTAACCATAAAATTAGGAATGGGTAAAATAGTAATATGAGTTTTTATAGCATGTCCAGTGAGGTGTGTGAAACATTATTTAAAACAAAAACTATGCTTTGAAAAAGTTATACCTTTGACACTGGTCGCTGTCTCTTTAAATGTTTCCTCTCATCTATTACAAACCAATCAGGCAAGTCAGAATCATCAAACATGTACCTAGAGTAAAAAAAAAAAATCCGTAAAAACAAAAGTTTTTGACTATAAATCCCTTATATGTGAGACAGAACTAAAGGTTTTGATAATGTTCAAACATTTACAGACTGAACGCCCAAATGCTGTAAAACGGGGATGGGTGGGGGTGCAGGGTGGTCACCGATTGTTGGAGTGAACTCAGCAAACATGTGTATGTCAACAACAAAAGACCACTACCATACATTTATATAGAGATAAACTAAAAGTGTATTCATTTTATTACGGTACATTCGATCGATCTGAAATTTTGATACAATGCATTGTTAGGTGACACGAGTCTATGTGCAAAATTTCAGCTCAATAGCATGACGGAAAGTGGGTCATTTTTTACTTTTGTTTTCCGCCGAACGGAAGGACGGACCAAGAGAGAGACGGCGGTGAAGTTAATATAAGGGATTTAAAAATAATGAAGATTTTACTGGAAGAGCTAATGTAGAGAAAGAGTAAACAACACTTTCTGATTATTACAAATGAAAAATAATAATTTAAAACTTATAGATTGAAGTATGTAATCCAACAGCTTTTAGTGGCTAAATATAAAACTTTTAGGTCTCAAACATCAGGAAAGCCATTCTTTGATAGGATTCTATCAAGAACAAAATTAATAAGCCATTAATATAATTTGTATGCTACTCAACATAAGACTCTTGCTAGTGGTGTTACCCATTTATGTTTAAAATATTTTTACAGCAAGATTTCATTAAGAAATGTTAGCTGTTGAAATAAAAAATGTCTGCTAAAAACTAAAAGGTTTACTAAAAAAAAATATTTTTTAACCCACACTTGAAAGTTTAAAAAAATTAAAATGTTGCTTTTATTGAATAGCGGAAAAGAGATTAATAAAAATGTTTATTTTAAATAACACCAAACCTTTATCTTAATATGCTCTATGTGTTTCATAAAAAATATAGCTGAATAAAAGAAAGAAAAAATAACCTGTGATAAGCAGAATCTACAATGTCTCTCTTTCTTTTTCTTGACTGAATCATGGCAGTTCCAATAGCTAAACCTTCGGCATCAAGCTGTAAGCTGCTGTCTGGTTCTGTAATTGGTACAACTTCTATACCGTCAATTGTAGTCGGCCTTACTTTAACCGAAGCTGCTTGTTTCTTTTTCTTTTTACTTGTGTAAAGCATATCTGTGAACTCATAATCACTTCCACTATTGTCTTCACTATCAATTGCTCCATTTTCAATTTCAGGATCAAAATCATCTGCTTCTAAAGACTTGATAAGTGATTCACTTTTAGGAGACTTTTTGCTGGCCTTATGTTTTTTTGCTGCTGCTGGAGTTATGAGTTGGTCAAGTTCTAAATCTTCATCAACATCATTGTCGAGTCCAGCAAATGATTCCTGATAAAATTGTGTAGTTATGTTGAGTACTTTATAAAAAACATTTGCTTTTCTCAACAATAGTGATAAGTTATTTAAAATATCCTTTTGACATCTCTTTCAAAATAATTTTTTTTAAATTTCTTCTAACAATAAACCTAGCTTATGTGTACCATACTGTCATTTATGTGATTGATAGGACATAAATGATTAATGAATTGATACTTTTATGTAAGTTATTATTTTTATGTAAAGCTCTGTAAAGCCTGTTTCTTACTGAGGTACAGTGCTTTATAAATTATAGATTTATTTATCTATATGTTTGTGTACCTTTTTAAACCATGCCCGTTGATTGTCTTGTTTTAACTTTTTGGTCTGCCCCATGTCAATAATTAGAGGATTGTTATTTTCTTTGCTTTCCTCCTCTTCTTCGCTGTTTTCATCATCCTTTTCTTCTCTGTTAGAGTAACAAGATGCAAGTTACAAAACACAATTATCCACAAGAGTCTTTTGGAGGAAACAAAAAATATGTAAAGCTTAAGAAAAGAATTTAAAGATAGATAGGTAAAAAAAAACAACATAATAATGTGATTTGTATTAACAAAGAATCGAGGAATACACTAAAATATCTCTTTGCAATACTTTTAATCTCAAATGAATTATTCTTTAATTTCAAATCTGCAAAAAGAAAATCCAATAATACATTTTTAATCAAAGGACTTAATTCAAACTTTATAAAAAGGTTTTAAATTTAAAAAATCCAAACTTACTCATCTCCGTCAAATAGGGGTTCTTCCTCCATTTCTTCCACTTCCTCCTCACTGTCCCCCCCTTCTATGCCAGGGTATTTCTTGTCATCTTTATCAAAGTAAACCTTTTCCTTGGGTTTATTTTTTGCCTCATCATCAGAATCTTCAAAAATATCATCTTTATCCATGTATGATAGATCTCCCTTCTCTACCTCAGAGAGTTGCTGAAACAGGTTAAAAATGCAAATTTCATTTGAATGAAAGCACTGAACAATGTTGTTGGGAGACAAGATTTGAATTATAAGTCTAATTTAGCAAATGTTAGTTTAAATTTACAAGTCTTCTTTACATACCATGAAAACATAGAAAAGATATTATTCCAAATTTTCATCATTATTATAAATATCATTTCAAATCATTATTAAATACTTGTTTATTTTGAAAAAAAAAAAAAAAAATGAAAAAAAAAAAAAAAAACATTGTCAAAAATTATACCAAAATAAAATTAAAACCACTAAAGTTTTTACTTTTTAGTCTCACAGAGTAGGCCATATATCCAATTTTTCAAATCTGACCAATTCTTCCACTTATATTAACAGTTTTGTACACGAGCAACAAAGCCTGTCTAAGGGTGTTCTGGCGTAGTTTTGGTGGCATGTTGTACAGCCAACAGCTGTCTCGACCGGCCATTAATGTGCATCACGTAAAAAAATACTATTCATCATAGTTTCTGACAGGAGTTTGAGGGACCAATTGCTATCTATGACCGGACAGAAAATTGCACTCTATTATATAGGATTTCACAGTATAAAGCTGACTTGCAGTGTGGATCAAACCCTTCAAAGGAGCTTTTAAAATACATCATTAGAACAAACAATAATAATCACCATTTTGTTCCTAATTTTGGTAATGTCAAAAATGTTGATATCATCTTGTATAACCGGCTGGTCACCTGGGATGGTCATCTTCATGTCTATTCTCAACTTGTGCTTCATCTGCAACTTACGCACCTTCTTCTTAGCTCTGATGGCAGCAATAACAAAGAAATGAGGACAGAAAAATCAAAGAGCTTTTAATAAAATTAATTACTATCTTTCTTATCTGAATAAGAGTTCAACATTTTAAATTTTAGTATATCTTGAATATTAAATTTTCAGCTAAATGTTTTGATTTTTACATTCCAGTCGGAGAACCTGTTATCCTATGGAGCACTTAATGTTTATTATAAACAAACCCAGAATCAAACGGGTTAGAAAACGAATAATTTTTTTTAAAAAGTATAATAAGATCAAAATTTTGTTCTTAAAAAGCTTTAGAGGTTAAAAAAACTGAATCTATGTAAACAAAGACATTTTATAAGAAATGATGCCATACTTTTTCATGGTTGCTAGCTCTTCAATATTTTTCTGTTCTAGAAGATTTTCCAGTTCTTCCATTTCAGCTTCATCTTTTTCATTCCCATCTTCTTCTATTGGTTCCTTGTCTTTTGTTTCTTCTTCTTTAAGGGTTTCCTCTATGCTTAAAAGTAACAGTACATTTTTGTCAACATATTTTTTAAAAAACATACAAATACTATAAAAAAAAGTATTTTTTCTGGAAGGCAGGTATGCATTTTGACAAATCTTACCTTTTATCTGCAATCTTTTTATTTTTTTCAAATTCTTTTAGCAATCTTTTTCTCCATAAAAATATTGATCTGAAAGAAAAAACAAAGCATATACTTGTTATGCTTTAAATATAAAACTTTCTTTGAATTAAAAAAAAACACATAATTTTTATTTAAGGAATTATTTTTAAAGTGTTGTATTACAACTTACTTGATATCTTTCTTCCCTAAGACTTTGATATCTTTCAGACATTCTTTAATTTCAGGAGTTGTGAGCGGGTGGTTCTTTATTTCATCAGAGTCTAAAACTATCTAAGGTAAATCAATTGAATATAATGTTTTTAATGAAAATTTCTTAGAATAAATTAAAAGTGTAGATGTTTTTCCCCCCTGCAATAACTGTGTAGTGATTATGATCAGTGATGATTATTAATTTTTAATAAAGACAAAGTATCTATAACGAATTTAATTTCATAAGAACAAAAAAATATTTTTAACAAAAATAAACATCAGTTCATAGTAATATTTTCATGCTATTAGCTTATCAACTCGCATAGATCTAAAAGGTATGGATTTATTGATTACTTCTGAATAATATAGTACGTACTTTAAATAGCTTTATTACAATGGCTAACTTAACAGTATATTAAAATAATGAGCCATGAAGCCTTTCTTCAAAAAAATAAGAGATCGTTTTATTGCATTACAATAAGATAACATGATAATGAAACTTTTTGATATCCATGCAAGACTGATTTTATTATTTTAGAGAATAATATGTTAGCTATTCATTATCCATAATAAATTAACACATTCATATAAAGTAAAGTATTTCATATAATCATTGGTTATGTAAAATTCCATTATTTCTTCTTATTATTGTTGCATATGTCCTAATTATATTTTCTTTCTCTTTGAATTTATCATTCATATTATCGACCCACATCAACATCCCAAACAAGGAAGACCAGGCAGATGATCAATCCAAAACAGCGAAACATCATAAAAGAAGGGTCAATACGAGCCAAAGAGCAAAACAGGGTGGAAACTGCTGAGAAAAAGAAGGCCAGGCAATACTGCTCCATCTCATTTGTGGATGGGACATGTGAAAGAGACTGCCACATTTGAGGATTGGTCTCTCCAGCAACACCAAGAGCTGTAAACTAATAAAGATAAATCCATCGCCTTTTGTAGACAGAAGGATGCCACATATTATCATAATGACATTATAATAATTATTACTTAATAATTGAATATTTACTAACAATTAAGGTTCTTTCTGTTGTGTAAAATTATTACCTCTGAAGACTGCGCCAATAAATCCATAAATTCATCACTAGCAAAGAACTCAGTGACCGGCAGAGAATGGAACAAAGTATAATCTCCTTCTGGGTAACCTTCTCTTTGTCTACCAAAAAAAAAAAATCTCAGAAATAACAATTTATAAAGTAATAAATTAACTATATAATGTTAAACATTCTACCGGTCTGCTGATGAAAATATTTGTGAAAATATAATCACATTACAAGTTAGTAGCAACCAACCTTCGTTTTTTCTCTGGATGAATCAGATCGATACTTGGACGAGGTGTTTGGTCAATATCTTGAAAGACATATTTTGGGTCAAGAAATTTTGGGTCAATTTTATCGGGTGCAACATATCCTTGGCAAACAATAAATATTTCAGCTGATTCATTTCTTGACGCTTGTGGTTTCGTGGCTTCCACCTGTTTGAACAACTGCTGAAAAACCCACATGATAGCATCGTAATCTTTAGAGCGGAACAGCTTAGTTACGAACCATCCACCTTTACGTAGAAACTCTGTTGCCAGCCTCATTGCATGAAGGGTTAATTCAGCTGAAATTAGATAAAACTGAAGTTTAAAAGTTTATTTAAATATTAGCATTGCAGGGATGATTTAACATAGCAACTATATTATGGATTATGCTGTATTGGTCAGATGTCCACCCAAATAATCTAATGTGTTAATATTTCACCCATGAATTTATATAAAAATCAAAGTATGTATGTATGTATGTATGTATGTATGTTTGTCCTTTATAGCTGACTAAACCATTCATCCAATCATCATGAAACTTTTGTAGACTGTTAAGTACACTCCCAGGATGGTAACTGGCAACTTTTTTTTCTAAATTTAACACTCATGGGGCACCGGGGGGCCCATCATGTCATTTTTTGCTTATATGAGCTGTATAAAAATTATTTTAAGCATTAGCTACTGGGTTCAATGATGAATCTTAACCAAATTTTGTATATATAAACTTGATAGCCAATATTAAAATACTATAGGGCATTGAACTCTGATTGGCTTTTCCTTCGGGGCTGGGGGCCCAAAATGACTTTTTTCTTAAACATATAAGGTTGTATCCCATTCAAGTATTAACGATCTAAATTAAATAATGACAAATATATCCATTATTATACAGACTGAAGTGAACAAGTGTTTTGAACTTCACATCTTGCACTGAATGGATCCTGGGGCCCTTAATGTCGTTTTTTGCTTATATGAGTTATATAAAAATTAGTTTATGCTTTAGCTAGTGAGTAAATGAATGGATCTTAACAAACTTTGTATACAAAAATCTGGTAGCCCATAATAAAATACTATAGGGCACTGAACTTCTAATGTGCATTTCTTGGTGTCCAGGGACCCAAAATGTCTTTTTTCTTAAACGTTTAAGCTTTTATTCCCCATTCAATTATATAAGATCTTTAATGGTTTCTGACATAATTGTTTTTAAAACGTACCAATTCTTTGGTTTCTTTGAATTTATTTTACTGAGATCATTCCAACGCACGTTGGGTCTGCTAGTAGAATAGTATAAACTGAAACTCACAATGTTATATTGCTAAGTATTTTTAAATACTTGAAAGATTGGAATCTCTTTGTGTTAAATGCTGTGCTTTTCCTTAAGCTCTATAATAATATTGCTTTGATTGAATTGACATTCACTTAGGAAGAATGCCAGTTATCAAAATTATAGAAAACATAAGCATTTATTTAAGTGAAACGCTTTGAAGAAAGTATTTCCATTGTCAATCTTAAATAAAAACTTGCATCATGTTCTCTAGACCCCAACGTCACTACACTGTTGGTTGAGTCGTTACTCCCAATGATAGCCCATATAGTAAATGAGAGAGTGTATAATCTGGTAGTTATTCTTTTTAATGTAAGTTAGCCGTTGTGAAGCCCTTATGATTATGTAAAGAGAAGTGGGCCTAGTTGCTAGCCGGGGTACTGAGCTTTATAAGTTCTCAAATTATTATTATTATGAAATGCAAAAAGTAAACTCACCTTGCTGAAATGCATCGTGAACCCAGTTTGTACCCAAATTAGGAGCACCATCATTAAGAACACAGTCTGCTTTGGCTGTCTTTAATTCTTTTCTCAGTAACTGTTATCAAACATGTAAATTCCATTTTTTTAAATGTAGGTAATCAAGTATTTAGTCATGTCAGCCTAAAATAATTATAATTGTTTAAACAATATTTCATATGTAAATTTTTTTTCAACATTAATGATAAACGATTTTTATTTCAAATAAAATTTAATACTACAATCAAAACAAATTAAATTACATGCTATAATTTAAGTTTAATATTGGGTACCTGTCTACATTTTTCAGTTGTTATGTCTTCTTGAAAAGTCTTTACATTTTTAATTGGGGGTATTGGAACCAAGTCAACACCTGATTTTAAAGAAATTAAATTAATAAAAACATCATGACAAGTCTATACTTTATGATATAATAGGTCATAGGTTAAGAGAAAGGAATTGTAAAAAATCAAATAAGAAAATAAATAAGACACTTAGCAAGTTGCTGTATAGGCTGATTAGCTTCAAGTTATACACTATTAAATGGAGTGAAAGTAGCTGAAAGCAAAAATTATATAATTTTTAAAACTATGAAAAAGATATCAGCTTTGTAAAATTATAGGTAGAACATTATTTCAGGGAAATTCAAAACTACAGGGAAAAAAAATATTTAATTAAATTTAATAGAAGGACCTAAAAAGTTAGAAGACTTTTTAATTTTATTTTAAAAAATAAACCTTACCAATTATAATATTTGACATAGGAGCATTTTCTGAAGCAACTTGAAGCCATCCTCCTGGTGCTGCACACAAGTCAATGATGATATTTGAACGTTGCAGAAACTCATATTTTCTATTGAGTTGTATGAGCTTAAAAGCTGCTCTGGACCTGTAACCTATATGGATAAAGAAATAAAAAGAGTAATAAATTATATTTCAGTAATGTAGGATAAATCTATCAGTGGGTTAATTATAATTAGACTAGATTAGCCTAATTTTTATACTGTACCCACTATAACTCACTCACTGACACTGTACTGTAGTATTTGTAAGTAATCAGTTGTCAAAGTGGCTTCCCCTGGCTTGGGCTTAGTATAGGCACTTGGGTGAAAATTTCAAATTTTTTTTTAAAATATAAAAATGTCATAGATGTGTAGACCACAGTAAATGATTAACAAAAATATAAAGATGAACGTTCTAGCTCAAGTGGTTCAAAAGTTATGAATTTTTTTGTAAGACCTCACAATCACTTTTTTTAACATGGAGTTTTCCTCCACATTGTGTGCCCCTTTTTAAGCTTTTTTTCAAACGCGAATGATTTGACTGTAAACTTATTTAAAATTATAATATTTGCAGGGAATATAACTTGATTTGAGTTTTATAATATACAACCTCAAAAAATAAATTTATTTAAAGATAATACATGAAAAAAAATATTTTATAAGACTATATTTCTCTTATAAAAAATGTAAAAACATGCTGACTCAACATTTTTAATTTTTAAAAATTTATTATACACTTTATAAAATAAAATAAGTTATAATAAATAATAAGAATAATAAATATATTTTTCAGAAGAATATTAAGCTTTCCTTTGTAACTGTATCATGAAAAAAATTTGTATAAACAATAATACAGGGAATTATTGATTCGTTTAATTGAAATTGCTGATTATACTTTTTTAACTTCCCTTTTTCTATATACTTTATTTCTCATCTTAATATAAAAAATTTACAATGTCTTTTATTTTTTAAATTAAAATTATGATTATAATAGCTTCATTTTGTTAATCAGTGTTGTGTTACAAATTATCAAACATACAGGTAAGTAAAACTTTATAACAGTTAAATCTGGTGTATCTATGCAATGGCAATAAAGTTAATGAGCCAGAAAATGTGTTATTTTCTTTGTGAATTCTAAGGAGTATTGTGCAATATTGTGATATGTGTGTAATTACTGGATATTTCATTATTAAAGGTAAGTGCCTTTTTCATTTAAAAAATAATAGTAGCCCATTGGAAAAATGATCAACATCATATAAATAATTACAACAAATAATAGAAAGCTAAAAAATCTTTAAAACTAAAAATGCATAATCAGAAATAATGAATTTGAATCTTTTATTAACTTAAAATTTAAATAATTTAGCAGGCTTTACTTTCTAGTTTTGTCAAATTTAATAATCACTTTAGACTCCATGATATAGACAAATATTTCTAATTAAATCAGTATATTAATATTAAAATTAATATATACTGCAATACTTATAACTTATAAGGCCTAACAGAAGGCCTAAAGCTACTAAACTGATTAGTGAATAAGGCCCAATAAGTTAATATATTAATTTATAAGTATATTAAGTCTAAAAAATCTTAATAAATAATATCCTACTTGAATTTGATAAAAAATAATAATATTAGTTCATAGTGGTATTATAATTATAGTTAAAATATACTTAAATAAAAAAATTAATTGATTATGCTATTAAATTTATAAAGTTTTAAACTAATATAATGAATTCCAATCAATAATCCACTATAATACCCTTAATGTGGCAATATAATCACTTAAAATCACTGCCGTTGTTATCGGTAATAGGTAGTTTTCCAAAACATGTGCTAAAAAGTTTGTAAACAATGGAGGTGGCCATTTTCATTAAGTGCTTCCTCAATAAATATAGGGCCTACATTCTTCAAATTTGGATATGTTTTTCTTCACATAATGAATTTATAACCTCATAAGAATTACGTGAACCGCATTTTTAAATAAAAAGTTATTAATGGGTGAACAGGAGCTACCATTAACCTTCAATTTTCAAGGTTAAAACCTTGGGGAAAAAATTCGATTCTTTTAAAAATGAAACAGGCAAGATGTCTGCCTTATTGAATGGGCGGATGTTGAATGTATTATGGCGCCAATAATCGACTATAAACATTGAAAAAACAATGCACTCAATAAATTAAAAAGTGGAGGTCGCCATTTTGACAACGAAATTACAATACCAATTTTTCGGGAATATCCGGTCGATACCCAAGTGCCTACTTAGTAAAAATTAAAAATAGTATTTTTGCATGCTCAACTCAACCACTGACCACTAGTGTATATTCATTCTCTTTTGAGTCGAGCCTAGGCTCTTAAGACCAGGTTCAATCTATCACAGGCGAGCCTCATCAAACGGGCATCACCATAGAGGTAGTCCTCCGCAGGTACCGCAACCTCTCCTTGTAAGATCTCTCCCAACACAGTAACACAGGGCAACTTTCTAGTACGTGGGCCATCATCTCCTCGCCTCCACACGGCCTCGACAGATCTATACTGTTTAGGGTATTGAATTAGCACGCCGTATCCACTTCTTCAGTCTCTGAAACGTGAGCTGTCTACAAGGACTTTAAACACCCTGTTGCCATAGGCCTCGATCGTTAGCAGAGTCTCGTCTCGCTGAAGCTCGACAGGTCTGGCTTTTGTCACTGCAGTATTTGCCAGTGTCAAATGTAGTTCAGGCGAGTCAAAGCTTTCATGTGGTCCTCGAGCTGATACCAGTTGACAGTTGCATGCGTTTCCTGATGGGGACTGAATTTTCCAGTTCTTGGGCCACATCCATGAAAGGATGGTCGTTTCAGTCGTGTCCTCTTTACCCATCAATTACAAGAATTGATAGCCAGTTCGTCATGCTCCAACCTACGGTATCGCTCAACCGAGGTCATAATTAACCGTGGTCATAATTGTGCCACCTTATTGCCAGGGGTTCTACTTCTACGTTTGACATAACTCCTACTGCGGCGGTGGGTGTGGTACGTAACACCCCACATACGAACCATAGATCTTGGTTCTGTATTTGGCTATTTGGTCCAGTCCTACAGCTGCAGTATTTCAACATCCTGTCCTGAACTCAATATTACCAAATCATCCACAAACATGGCATTCTGTGACTCGAGAATGCCTTGTAGGTCGTGGACGTAAGGCCACTAATGAATGTACATTCTCTTTTGGGTTGAGCCGTTAGGCTCTTAAAACATGGTTCAATTTTTCGCAGGCGAGCCTCATCATTCGGGCATCGCCATAGAGGTAATCCTCAGCAGGTACCGCAACTTCACCACCTAAAACCCCGTCCAACTCGGGGCAACATTCTAGTACGTGGGCCACCGTCTCCTCGGGGCAGCCACACAGCCGACAGGCCAGTTCCCTTCTGTTGTCAAACTTGTAAAGGTAGCTTCGTATTGGACAATGGTCAGTTCTCATACGTGTTATGAGCGTCTGACTACTACGGTCAAGTTTCCACCAGGCATCGCTTTTGTCAGGTCGCGGCATTTTCTGGTATACCTTTCTGGCCGTATTCCCACTTGCCCAGCCCTCAAGCCATTTCTCACGGAAATGGTCTTTTAGCCACGACTTGACCCCCAGTTGGGTCAAGGGCTTATCGGGTTGGGGCTGAGCTGCGCCTGCCCAGTGCGTCCACCCTGTCTGATTGGGCCGTTCCGCAGTGTCCGGCCATGTACTGTAGGACTACTTTGCCGCCACGTGCCAGGAATTCACCTACTGTCTCCAAAATGGCACTCACCGTCTTGGCCCCCAGAGAGGTTCGACTCAAGGTTTCGAGCGAAAACCGAGAATCGGTGAAGGCAACGACGGACGGGAAACTCTCTTCGCTAGACATCGGCGTACTTCCTTCAAACCCCTGTGAATCGCTTCCAGTTCGGCTTCATGACTACTGTTAGTAGATCCACACGGTCCCGACAGTTCGACACTGTCGGGTCCTGGTTGGGGGTATTGAATTAGCACACCGTATCCACATCTGCCATCTCAGAAACGTGAGCCGTCAGTGAAGACTTTTACCACGCTGTCTCCATAGGCCTCGATTGTGCGCAGAGTCTCGTCTCGCAAGAGCTCGACGGGACTGGCCCGTGTCACCGCGGCATTTGCCAGTGTCAAACGTATTTCAGGCGGGTCAAGGCTTTCATGTGGTCCTCGAGCAGGGACCAGTTGCATTCGTTCCCTGTGCTTGGGTAGGGGGACTGATTCTTCTAGTTCGTAGACCGCGTCCATGAAGGAGGGTCGCTTCAGTCGTGTCCTCTTAACCCATCTGTCTTGTAATTGGTAGCAGGGTTCGTCATGCTCCAACCTACGATATCGCTCCACCGTGGTCATGATTGCCTTTTCTCGCCTTATCGCCAGGGGTTCTACGTTTGACATAATTTCTACGGCGGTGGGTGTGGTACGTAACGCCCCGCAAACGAACCGTAGAGCTTGGTTCTGTAATCGGTCCAGACCCTCTAGAGCCGTACGGCTCACGAAGGCTTGTACCGGGAGGCTGTACCACTAAATATGTGTAATTTGAGATGGCGTCAAAGGCCCTGAGTTAACGAAAACTCTTATAGGTCCCATTGGGGAATCTCTTGGCAAGCTCCCACCCCTCCCCCGAAGGGCGTAGCTGACAAGGGCACCCCCAATACGGTCCCCTTTAAGAGGGGGCCGCCTGGGCAGGGTTAAGTTCGATCTAGTCTCACCGTCCTGCCTCTCAAGGGGGTTTCCTCCCTAAGGAGGATGTGGAATTTTCCTACTTCGACCCGCCGTACCTGCGGTGCCACCACAGCGCATTAAACGGGTCTATATACCTAGGACTGTCGCAAGATAGATACCACTAAATTGCCCACTTTCACTTTGCAGAACTTAGCTGAGCCATTAAATTTAAATGATTCAAGTTGAAAAGTTCCGCTGCTTTGACTATTCATTCTATCGTATAAATTAACGGAAATGCAAACAATAAATATTACAATTTATGATTACCAGTTTCTTTGGCGAGATGGTAAAACTTATCCTTTCTTGCTTTTCCTACTTTCGACTTCTTCCCCATTTTTGTAAACAAAAAAAGAACGTGTTCATCTAGAGTTCAGTCTATTAACCGAAAGCTTTGAAAGCAAAATAAAATATTTTAAAAACCAATTTGAATAGATTAAATCAATTTGGAAATTTCTAAAATGGTCATTACGTAAATGAATAAATTAGATATGAATTTTAAATTAATTGACACTCTTGTCTATTTTTTTATTGTGCTACAATAATATACTTAAAGGAAATTTAACTATGAAAAAGTATTAATTATGCTTAGGGGCTGTCAAAAATGACGTCACGCACCTGAAAAAGGTCACACATTTGTTGCGTTTTGTGACGAGAGAGAGAGGGGATGTTTAAAAACCACAACTTTAAATAAAAGCTCCACTTAAATATTAGATTGCTTAAAATTTATTTAATGTCATTTTAAATGGCTTCTCACGTGTTACAATATTAGAGTGCAGCGTTAGCTTAAATATATATTAAAATGATATTAAAGTGATTTGAAGCATACTCATTTTCAAATAGGAAATAAAGCTTTTATGGGGGGGGGGG
>MUZC01004032.1:101397-139560 GCA_002072015.1 Radix auricularia | reverse complement strand
GCCTTGGGGGGGGGGGGTAACGCACAAATAAACTTGAATATTGTGGGATAACGGGCAAAAATGTTCGCCGACTCCTGTCGTAAGAGAACCAAACGGAGCGGCGGCTACATCACACATGCTTTGATGTCAACATCAAACGACGCTGGGTAACAATTTCATGCGTGCTCTTGTGGGTTCTCAAATTTAAGTACATGTATTATAATTAGATTTAATTTTGATGTCTTGATAACTTACGCCAACCAGAGTCTGATGGCCTACCGACAGCACTTTAAGAAGCATTGATGGTTTTAAAAAGAAAAGAAAAAAGTTATAAAATAAATAGTAAGCCACCAAATGTTTCAGTTAGTGGTTTTATATAAAGTTACACTTTTGATGTGACATCACATTTCTTCAACCCCCCTCCCTCCCCATCGTCACTCATCGTCACACAAGTGTGACCCCCTCCCCCTAGGTGCGTGACGTCATTTATGGACGGCCCCTTAACAAATAATAATACATTTATTTTCTTTTTTATGCTCATATCATATTATTTAGTATTAATCTCCGTTGAGATGCTTCCAACTGCAATCGCCTGAAATCGATATTAAAAAAAAATAATATAAATAAATCTTTAATTTGAAATTAATTGAAAGCCGTGTGAGTGTGTCACCTACTTAAATCTTTTCTGTTTTCTGTTACTGTTACTGACGCTCCTTCTATACAGAAGAAATAATGTATAGTGTGTTGGCGTGTGAAGAAAACAAATTAATATCTTCCGTGTGTCACAATATGTGCAACTAAATTTCCGGTGACGTCTTTCTTCAGGGTGAGTTTATTAAATATTTAAAAATTAAAATCATGATTGTGGCACAAGGTGTTATCAGTGAACAAAATAATTTCACATTTTCTTTTCGTCAATTAGATGTACAATCTTTGACGTAGTTTACATCCCATGCCGGGAGGAAATGTTCCTGTGGACAGTCTTGTTGAAATAAATAAGCCACATTTTCTCTATAGTCGTACTCATTAGCAAGTACGTAGAAGATTAAATTGTTACTTTAATCAAAATTTGTTAAATTTTATACCTCTTTAAATGAAGGCTATATTCATCTTGCTCAATAAAAGAGCGATTTTGAATACATTGTTTTTGATTGAGGTATCCAGTTATCGATAACCAAATTGTAACTGTCACCATCTCAGCCATCTGCAATGCAATATTGACCATTAATGCCATTATCAATAAGTATAGGTTGGTCAAAGTAGGTTAATATCTGACCTAGTGTTACAAGTCAATGAACACAATGCAGTCCTATTATATCACACTAAAAGAGTGTTTGGTTTAAAATAATTTAAATACTATAATTTATAATTGAAATAATAATATTTGTCTATATCTATATAAAACTATATTAGGTTAAAACCTATATCTCCGACCGGGCCGACCTTATCGGCGGCCATCCAAACCCTAAAATCTTCAATTTTCAGAAATTCTAAAGCTATACCTAACCCAAACCCTAAAAATCATCAATTTTTCGAAATTCTAAAGCTAAACCTAACCCAAACCCTAAAAAATCGGAAGAGACGCGATGCTCCGGTCGGAGATATAGGTTTTAGCCCTATATTACTATACTATATTTTAAAATATTTATTTAGGACAATAAATAATATATAGTCTAATTAGTACTAGTACTAGGCACTTTGGTAAAAAATTTAACTTTCAAATTTTCAAATAATAACAAACCATAGCATAGTTAAATAAAGCTGGGCTGAAGCAAAGAATGTCGACCGTGACGTCACAACGCTACCGGTTGCTTGGAACGAGAATTCCTTCCTTTGAAATCATGTTTGTTTTCTTATTTATTTATTACCTCCCCTTGAGGGGGAAACTAGTGAATTTAATTAAAAATTAATTTAAAAAATAACAGGGGCGGGGTTGAGGGGAGGTCCCTCCCACCCCTCATATTAGGTACTTCGACAAACGGTCGCGCATCGATCTGCGCATGTCGAAATAAATCGCAAGCACCGTGTCAGTCCTTCTGTTCAGGCTTAAGCGAAGATGTCGGCTTTTTGCGTTTTACGTCGCAGTTTTTGAGTATTTGTGTACTTTGTCATCAGAATCGAAGTGGGTAAATGTTGTCGATGAGACTGGTACCAATTTTACGCAAGTTGCGTGTTGGGGCGGTGAAGGATTATATTGTTATTGTCTTAGCAAGCCCTTTAAAATGATATATTATTTAAGCCTATTGGTCTACATTTAAATTTTCTGTCAAAGTACCTACTCATATTGGCTCATATATTCTGACAATAAAAAAATTAATAAACAACAGGGGAGTGGTTGAGGGGAGGGCCATCCCTCCCCTCATATATTCTAAAAATATATATAAATGCAGAACTATATTATACTATGCCTTTTTTAAAAGTCACGGGCCATAGCAACAAGATGGCTGCCGGTAATGATGTCAGTGTCGACTATCTTCGTGTTTACCTAGAGCTGATTTTTAAGTAAATTTTAACTCCAAAATTATAATTTTAGGATTAATAGTTTTAAAGTTAATAAAGTCTTAATGTTATGAATTTTTAAAAGTGGTTCAAATTGTCTCAATCTTGCTGTTCATGTCATGCACTTGACTTAAGTCTTAAGTCTTTGTTTTAATAATGATTTTATTTTCAGGATCAATGCTATAATTAAAATAATTAGTTCTTTACATTGTTTTAAAAATATTCTTTATTAATAAATGAGTTTACTTTGTATAACAGTATAACAGTGAAATTTATCTTTAAATGAAGTTTCAGTTGTGTTTACAAGTTCCAATTCACCCACTGTCATGACCTACATATAAAAAAAATTAACTGTCCTCTATAAAAATGAGCAAAATAATATTAGGAACTCCTTTAGAACCTTCAGCTGTGGCTCATGAATAATTAATTTAACCCTGACCAATGGTTAAAAGATTTTTGCACACAGTCACACAGCCACAACTTATGAATGAAACTAGTAAAGACATTGTAGTAATAGGAGTCAAAATGAGGTTCAGTGAATAGTAATAGTAATGGTTGCCATGGACAACTAGTCTGCACAGGGTACATTATGAAATTTCATTATACCAACTCTGCAGGGTTTAGCCTTCTAAATTATAATAAATATTATTAATAAATATCCCTTACAGACCATGAAGGTCCATGGGAGCAAGTGAAGTAGCGTTCACAAGTTTCATTGACCACTAACGAGCATGGGATTGTGTGGTTAGCACAATGTCCTGGGGGCCTTGCCAGATCCGCGGTTCGAACTCACGTCACGGGTTCTTGCAGCGGTTCGGTAGTCCAGCTCGCTACAACTTATCTTATCTTATCTTAGATATACAGACGCTCCTTCTATGCAGAAGATAATTGCGTCCACAGACCATGAGAGATGATCTGTTGGCAAGTGATGCAGCGGTCACAGGCCACGGCTATAGGGGTTCCACGCATTACCCCAGCCGCCTAACTATTGTCTAGTTAGGTACCCATTCGGAGCTGGGTGACTCGGGGACTCCTCAGGCCCCGAGAACAAATCCTCACTTTCGTGTGGATTCGAACTCGTGACCATCAGTGTGACAGTCGAGAGCGCTACCTCTCGACCACCACGTCCCACAGCGCCCCCAGCCTTCTAAATTAAGATGATTTAATATGGAATTAGTTCAATAATGTACTTAATTTAGTAAATTAAGTACATTATTGAACTAATTCCATATTATCATCTTTAAAGTTCAATTGTCAAATATTTTAATGTTTAAAGTCAAAATAATTGAATATTTTATAAGCATCGGAGACTTCCGCCATTTAAAGGGAGCGTATCACTTCATATTCATGAATGGGTCAGTGCATGGTAAAATTACTAAAATTATTTTTAAAATGTTCTTCACGTCCTAGCTCATTGAACATGGCGCACATATCAATAGATTGATAAAGCAGGACAAGACTTAATATGAAAGATAAAGACTTTGAATTTCTGCAAAAGTTTTTGGTGAAGATGGTCTATATAAGCTTTGATATTCCAAATTACATATTGATTGAAAATACAATTGAGAACTAATAGAATGTCGGCCGACTTGTCAGCAAAGGCTGCAGATCGGACAAGGAACTGAAATGTGTGTGGAAAGTACCTATTTATTACTAGTTTTACACCCTCATCTGAAAATTAAAAACTCGAATTTGAAACAAAAAACGTAGTAGTCTCCCTTGTCATACCAAAGTACCTACTTAGTACTCTTAGTAAGACACTTAGTCTACGACTACTACAGTAGAGTGACACTACAGTCTAACTCAGTCTACATACTTAATTCAAAAGAAGGATCATCTGTAATAATAGTAATAGATAAGATAGAGTAGTCTAAACTAAAGTTATGACTAAGAATACTAAGATAGTAATAGTATGGCCCACTATGGCTATGGACTATAGAATTATAAACACTATTTTATTTTCAATTGAAGCGTGTTGGGCTGGGATTTTATTTTAATTAATTAAAATTCAATTGCCATAGTCTTATGATTTAAGAGACACTCTAGGGCTAGGGTCAATAAGCTGCAACTTAGGTCTGAGCAGGGGCAAGCCATTTTTATAGAAAAATAACCTAATTGTCCCTGAAGTCTGAAGAATTACATTTTAAAGATTTTTTAAAGTAAACCTAGCAGAACAAAATACCCCCCCCCCCCATTCACCATGTCACTTAAGTTACTAATTTGAGATTTTTAAGTGAAAAAAATAATGCAATTTATTTCAAAGTCATTAGTTCAATCCTATGGAGTTAGAGCAAGATCAAGTTGTTAAAGTTTAACATAAATTAAGTTCTCTTGAGATAGACTGCTCGAACTTGATCGGAAGGCTAATCTTTGAAAACATAATCTGATTTTTAAATTTGTTTTTTCTCAGGTCTAGTTTCAGAAACCAACCAACATCATAATAATCGTATCATTTTTTACAGTTGTATAGTTTAAATGTGCTTAGTCCTAAAATTTGTTTATTTAATATTAATGTCTTCATCCTGAACCAGGGCTGTTAAAGATTAATTTAAATTTAATCTTTAACTTTTGAAAAATTAACGATTAATTAATTGTTAATTTGGATTAAAGCCAAAATTAAAAATTTATGATGTCATAAGTAAACTTATTAAGTGTTCTTGGTTAAAATCTAAATAACACTGGAATGTCTCCTTTATATGTTATCTTTTAACCAACTATGCAAAAGGACAGTGTGTTGATATTATTTGGTTCAAGTGATGAGCGCGTCTAATTGACAATAAAACCAGCCAAGCTGAAAAACCATTCACATAGAACTGTGGTAACTGGTATGCACCAATCGGTCTTGGCAAGGAGTTACATTTTCGGATATAGGTGTTCATTAAGTTTCCACCATTATAGAGGGTTAATGGATTCAGGAACTTTCATCTCCATTTTGTAAAACAGTAATTCATCAGAAGAGCTGTCGTCATTTTCTGTCTCTGAGTCGATCTCCATTACTGCCATAAGCTTAATACGCTTTTAATTTGGTTTGATAAGTGGGCGAAGTGTTAGAACCATGGTAGGCAAACCTTATCAACAATTTAAACCTTCCCTTCCGTCAATAGTTTAAAACCAAAATGTCCCTGTAATTATCAGGAAATTTTTTATTTCTCTGCCACTATTTTGTATTATATTTTTAAAAAATCTTTTGATTTCTAAAAATTTTTAATAAGTGATAGGTCGATTAATCGTTAAAATTTTTTAAACTGGATAACATCATTTGATATTTTAAGAACTAATTCAATTTGGGAGGGGGGGTGTCACAGCCATCCATCTGTAGTATTGATTACATAATGTCCATCTACTGTGTTTCTGTTGCAGAGGGAGGGGCAGTTTTATTAGCCAAAGGCTATTCAAGTATCCCACTTGAATAATTTCTGCCTGACATATCTAAAATCTCCAAGATTTACTGCAGATTTATATATGTTTATGTATTATCTTCTTGGTTCCAGGTCGTCATGTCACGTTTTTTTAGAGCTGGCTCAGACAGTGAGAGTGAATCAGAGTCAAGTGATGATGGAGTACAGGATGTACGCCCTATTGCGCCAGCAAGGTATTTAAATGAAGTTTAAAATTGTCTTTCCTGTACCTATAACTGATAATTAATATTAAATTATAGGTGTTTTTTTTTTTTAATGCATATTCAGTAATCATTGTCTCCATAGTCTAAAGAGGCTAATAGGTAACGCACCCTTGGGGTAAAGTCACACTCACCCTGCAATGCTTGCTGTGACTCTGGAGACCTATTCAGGTGGAGCAGACTTTGGCAGCTCAGGCAGTTAAACCTAGTATGGTTGTGCTGGAGCATGATTTTTTTTTCTTTTTAGTTTCCTGGTTACTCTTTTTCTGATTGCATCAATATAAGGCTCATAAGGGTTAACCGGTCCCATTTAATCAGGACCTGTTAACTGTAACTTCAAAACTTATTACCCAGAGTTAATTTTTGTTGTGTTAGGGCACAGAGCCAATATGCGAGAGACCATCAATGTGTTTTCTTAATATTCTGGTATATAAATAATATAAAAATAAACGTCATCACTGTTACTGGAGTTAACCTAGTGAATGATGTTTTAAATAATTTGCTAAGTTGTCAAAGCATAGTACAAGCACTGACATTAACACATGGGGGGGGGCTATGTCAAAATGTGAACAACGGTCAAGGCCGTGAATGTTAGTATTTATATAACAAGAGGAAAGATACACCTAACAGTACTACTAACAGAGTGTTTACCAGTCCTCAAATTCAATTTTCAGTCTTATATTGACAGTTTTCAAAGGCATTTAACTTAAAATTACCTCATATATATATAAAATAAAATGCTTTTTAAAAATTTATATAGTGTGCGTTGGAAAAGGAGCACAGCGCTTCAGAGCTGAACACAAGCGGTTGGTAACATCACGAGCTCTTTAAAGTCACCATCAGACTGCGCGTTACCTTAATATTCCGGTATTTAAAAATACACTTTGTCGCCGTTTGCAGTTCAGCTAGTGAAATTATTTTGAAAAAAATAAAATCTGTTAGTTTACGGAGCATAGTGTAAGAACTAACACAAGCCGGCGGTGACGTCACATTTTCTTTGAAGTCACCATCAGAGGGTGCTCGGCGAAAATTGATTCACAGTCTCTTTGTCGGCATTGTTGGTTCTAAAAAAAAATTAGGAAAAAAAACTGTCCTTTTTTAACTTTTAACCAGTCCAATTTTAATTATTTAAAAATTTTTTTTTAATTCTCTGTTTTGCCGATAGCGCCGCAGAGGTGAACACTAGAGTCGGTACATTATAGGAGCTTGGATGTCAAATCAGACAACGCAGGCAAAAAAATCGATGCTTTCACTTGTTGGTTAACAAAACATAGTAAAAATTGGGATCGACGGTTAACCAGTCTTTTTTTGAACGGCTAACTGGTCCTCAAAAATGAAAAGTCTTAACAACCTTACTCAATATTAACTTGTTCCTCACCAGTGTTTAGTCCTGCCCTGTGGAACTTTCTATCTGCCACTGTCCTAAGCTAAGTTTTCTCAGTTTTCTACATGCATGGCCGTATTACTCAATTCTCGCTAGCAGATGTCATATTATTGTTGAGCCTTCTCGTCCATGAGGTCATGGTCAGCGTCTGCGATTCCTCGAGGGGCATAGGCCACCTACGAGAGACCTCCAGGCATCTCTATCCTGAGCCAGCTTCTCCAGGATCTTCCATTCATGGCCAATTCTCTTGATGTCTGCCTCCAATTCTTGGCGCCAAGTGTTTCTTCGGCGGCATCTTTCCGCTTATCCTGGGGTTCCATTTTAGGGCTTGCCTTGTATTAGAAGCATGTTTTCTTAGTGTATGGCCAATCCACTTCCACCACTTCTGAAGATTGGCTTCTTTTTTGTCCGCTGCAACAGTTCCCAGTGGCTGATTTTGTAAGGCTAGTGAATTCTGAGAATCCTTCTTAGACAATTGTTGATAAAGGACTGGATTCAGGTCAGGTTTACGGCCATTGTTCTCCACATCTGCATATATTATGCATATTGATAATGATTTTTAAATATATCTTTAGGGCAATGCAATTCAGTGATGATGAAGAAGAAACAAGACGTGTTGTACGAAGTGAAAAAGACAAGAGGTAATCAACATAAATATATCACATTGTCAGTAATTAACAAAGACCTATATAATAGATTTGTGTATGTGTTTATATTTATTAGTTTTTTTTGTTTTTTTTTGGCTAGTCATTAAAAAAACATTGGTTGGTGATGACAAGTTACCTTTTCTTAATCTCTAAGTACTCACGAGAACATGTTACATATTTGATCAACTTGACTGGTTTATATATAAATATTTAGTAGTTGTATTTCGATGTTTTATAAAAAAAAGCTGGTAATGTGCAAATACTGTCAAATGGAAGTTACGATAATACGAATTTATATATATTATATGTATATTATTGAGACATTATACAGTAATTTGATGTGTTAAGGGAAGAGTTACAATAAATTCAATTAAAAATTTTGTAATGTTTTATAAATATGTTTTTATTTTTATATATTTATAATGTTTTGATTTTGATAAACAATATAGAAACAAAACTTAACCAATGATTCCACAGATTGGAATATTTGATACATCTATAGATATAAAGCATATACCATTGAATTAATGTCAACTTGTTATTATTGTTTAGAAATTAATAATAGCCACAAGTAGTTCAGTAACTTAGCTATACAATTTCAAATTTTGTTTTAAAATGAGCTTTGTAATGTTTTCTACATAGATATGATGAAATTCTAACTATTGTCAAGCAGCTGAAAAATCACAAGAAAATTAAAGACTTTGCTAATGTCTTGACAGGTATTATAACATGTTTAATTTTATTGAGTCATGACACATATATACAGTAATCTCATATTGTTAGATCAAATATTATAAATATGACTTTGTCGAAGATCAAATATTATAATTATGACTTTGTCGGGGTTTTAATTTAAAATTTCCATATCATGTTTCCACTAGCAGCCATTTTTACATTAAATTCAATGCTCAGATTAAAAAAAACTTCTGTATTTTAACCTTGGGTTTCAATGATAATTAAGGTATTTTAAAGATTTGTTACACTGTATTGTTAATACTGCACTGGTCTTAATAATATAATCAGCACAAAAAGCAATTTATTATTTTTAAAAACAGATTTTGAAGGCTTGATTAAAGCTTTTGAAAAGGCTAGGAAAGTTGTTGACAAAGAAGGTGTACCTAGATTCTACATCAAAACTTTAGTGGAGTTGGAAGACTTTATCAATGAGGTGATAGCTTAAAACCTTAGAATTAAGTCTCTTCAGTGAATTACTGTCTATAATCATAACAATTTTAAAAACTTTTCAGTAACCTGTAATAGTTGGTTCATTGGTTCACTAATTATATCACAATTTTTAAAAGAAGAAATTCTCTTCTTATTAGCTAAATCTCTTTTTAAACAACATATTTTTATTTTAACTACTGATAGATAACATAAAATATACTTGATGTCTTCTTTTTCACATTCTTAAGTGTTGGGAAGACAGGGAGTGGAGAAAAACCATCAGTAAAAACAACTCTAAGGGGTTGTCAACTGTGCGACAAAAAATTAAAAAATACAACAGAGACTTCGAAACAGACATTACCAATTATAAAGCTGTAAGTGCAATTGATTTCCACTCTTTATAAAAAATAAAAGCTAAAATTAATGTCAGTTTAACTTTTAAAACACATTGTTAGTGTTAGCTAATTAGAAATTCATCTCTAATTCAAAATTTCCTTAGGCTTCAACATATCATTTGTCATTTAAGCATAACAATAAATTCTTTCAGAATCCAGACGCAGGTGATGATGATGCAGAAGATGATGAAGATTTGAAAGGTAAGAATATCTTATATATTGATCATGGAAAACAGTATTTGGTAATATTTGTTTACCTTAAAGTTGAAAGTCTGGTAAGTCTTCTTGATTTACAAGTACCTTTCTGTTAGACATTATTTTGAAAGAATGTAAAATTTAAAATAATTTTTGATAAACATTTTTTTTATTTCAGAGGCTGCAGATGAAGAAAGTGAAGAGGAAGCTCCTAAACCTGTTGTGAAAAGAGCAGAAGAAAAGCCTGCAAAAGTTGTTAGACCTCCTGTAAGGTTTTATATTGTTTTATCTTTGCTTTGTTATTAGCTCAGAGGCACACACACTTGAAATCAGTTTTTTTTGTTGTCTTTTAGAATTCAAATGTTAAATATTCATGACTTAAGGAAAATAGGCTGAAAATTGAAATGTTATAATTTAATATTTCTCAGTCAGAATAGAGAGATTTGAAGAAAAGTTATAAATTTTCAGAGGGTTTTGTGTTTTTGATTCAGTTGAAATAATTTAATCAGATTACTTGGTCTTCATAAATGATTGGATGACATAACAGTTGACCTTTGTTATAGGCTGATGATGATGATGATGATGATGGAAGTGATTGGGGATCTGATGAAAGTGAAGAAAGTTCATCTTCTGATGATGAAATGCCAGCTATGGGCAAGCTGACAGCAGAATATTTCTTGAAATCGTAAGTCAAAGTTAATCAAGATTTATTTATTTTAACACATTTGTTAGATATGATAAATTATTATATCTAAATTATATCTAACTTTTTTTAGTTTTTGTTTTGTCTCTGATTTTTCTTTCTTTATTTTGTATTATTTTAGAACTACTGAGCAGGAAGCTCAAAGAAGAGAAGAAAGGAAGAGAGAAAAGAGGCTAAAAAAGGAGGAGAAAGATGGAAAGAAGAAAGATGATGATGAGGAAGAATGGCAAGAAGTTATGCGAGGTGCCCCTATCCAAATTGTTGCGGTATGATTAAATTATTCTTAGTTTAACCCTTTTACAGGGTAGAGGTTTTTCCATTTTCTATTGAAGAAGTTCTTTTGGTATTAATGAAATGTATTTAAATGAAATAAATAGAGAAATAATGAATTCAATCTAGATTTATTATATTTTACCGGAGGCATTTATAGTTAATTTAAGAGTAAACAACAACTTTTTAAAAATATTGAAAAGATATGAAAAAAAATAGGCAACTACAGTTGTGAAAACTTTCCGAAAGTAGCTTGGAGTATATAAATTAAAATTATCTAGATGAAAACAAACTAGTCTCATCTTAGAAATAGCTACAGCTAATTCGAGCAGTTTTGTTAAAAAAAGGTAATAAGTGCTTTTGATAACTGCCCAGTATGGGGTTAGCAATATTGTTTTTACTAGAGTTATTTCAGCATAATAATAAATGTATCTTCTGTCACTTAAATAAAAGTTTCAAGAAATTCAAAACTTGTGTTTATTTTAAGGAAACAAGTGGGGTGTTATGAAATAAATTGATCTTGCTCACTTGTTTATTTTGTGACTACAGGAGAAGCCAAAAATGTTTGCCAAAGATCAGGAAATTACTGTGGAGGCTGTAGTTAAAAAGTTGAATGAGATCATTGCCATGAGGGGCAAAAAAGGAACAGATCGTTCAGTAATGATTGATATGCTGCGTGAGTTGAAGCAGATTGCTGAAACCAATAATTTGGGCCAGCCTATTTCTGTGAAAATCTGCTTTAACATTATGGCTGCAATTTATGATTACAATCCAAATATTGCCACTTGTATGAAAACTGAAATGTGGGAAAAGTAAGTGACTTTGACAGTTTCGTGAAATATATTTTACTAATATTATTAGTCCTTCTGGAACTGGGCACATATTTTTTCAGCGATTTATAATTTTCCCTGTGGTCTGAGCAAGTCTATTTGCCACATAGAGGGTTATTGGATATAAACCACATGAGGATAAGACCTTTTACCGCAGTGTCTGGCAGAATTTTTAACATTTAGTGGAAAAGGTTAATTTTATTTTGCATTTTAAATTATGGAAAATCATCCAAAAGCTCATTCCAAAATAATATCTGGGCCTTCATACTCCGGTACTGAAAGGATGTATTGCAAATTAGTAGGTCGGTACCAGAAGGGTTAATTAGCTCTGAAATATTTCAAATGCTGTCTTTATTATTTATTATATGGTTTTTTCCAGAAATTGATTATTTTGTTGTTAAAATTGAAAATATGCATGCAATAACAAAGTTAGCATATGTTTATTGGATCTGTCCTTCCATACATTCTATATAATGAAATTTGTCATTTGTTAGCCTTTTTTCAAAATTAAGTTTTTTTTAAAAGACAAATTTTTAAAAAATATAACTTTGATGTTAATTCTCCCATTAGCTCTTGTCTACCTACCATCCAAGAATTACTAAATACTTTGGTTGAAAACAGTGATATTATAGTTGGTGAGAACATTCTTGAAGAGAGTGAACAGTTGGATGTAAGTTTGTTTTAGTTATTTATTATTATTTTTCAAAGCTTATTGAAAACATTCATTAGTTTTGAAGTTTAAATACTTAGTAAACATTTTCTTTGTCAGGATTATTATTGTTTATTCGTTAAGAACAAGCATTAAGTAATGGTAATTACCATATCTTAGAACTGGGTGTCATGTATGTATGTCTATAAATCGTAAATTTACCTTATAGTCTAACTTTTATTGACATCCCTAATCAATTATAGAAACCTCCGTATCGTATACGAGGCTGCATCTTGACAATGGTTGAGCGCCTAGATGAGGAGTTTACCAAAATGTTACAAGCTTGTGATGCTCACAGTACAGAATTCGTAGAACGGTATTGGAGATATTTATGTACATCAGCATTAGTTTCATTGAAGATTGTTGTTTTGGAAGACTTATGTAACACTTGTTGTTAGTTTTTACATTCACTTAATAATAATTTTTTCTTGTTTTAGTTTGAAAGATGAGCAAGCTATGTGCGATATCATAAACAAATTGGAAAAATACTTGGAGAAAATTGGTAGTAGTGAGGAAGTGTGTCGCATCTATCTTAGAAAAATTGAACATCTTTATTATAAGGTACATACATTTTTTTAAAACCATATATTAAAAAAATAACAACAGCTTATAGATAAGCTAATTATTTTTAAAATATGCTTGTAATTGACATTGCTGGAGATATTTACCTTTACTCATATTTTATAGAAAACTATTTTGAGTTTACTTGCAATCCATTAAGTAAGTGAATTTGACAATATTCAAACATATTTATTGTTATCAGTACTTTTCTAGAGGAAAACTATATAGACATTAACAGATTTATTAATTTTTTTCTTCAGTAAATTTCATTTGTACCAATTGCTTTGGATTTAAACTTTTTTTTTTTTTTTTTAAATAAATTAAAAATAATAATTATTAGTCAAGATTTTTTGTTATGGCATTGATATGGGAAAAAATGTGTTAGTGCTTCCAAACCTTCATTTGAATTTTTTTATTTTAGTTTTTTTTTTAATGATTTTATAACATCCTCTAAACTTCATGTGCATTATTTCAGTTTGACCCCACTGACTTTGGAGGTTCTGAGAAACAAGAGGCTGGAGTAAGATTTTTTTTTTTAAAAATTCCAATAGGATTTTAAAATTATTAGCTTTAAACATGGATGTATTTTGTGAGGAAAAATCTTTTTAGAGATGTGCACTAAGAAATTTTAGGTTTTTAAAAAATTTTCTTGTAACAGAATTGATATCTAAAGTTAAATTTGTATTTATTAGGATCTTTTATTATATCAATAAGATTGTTTTTTATTCTTAGAATTTCAAAATAATTTTTTTTTTAATAAGGAAAAAAGTTCTCAAGCCCTCATGGATAAAATGTGCAAGTTCATCTATGCCAAGGACAGTACAGACCGTTTGCGCACACGTGCCATGTTGTGCCACATATATCACCATGCTCTTCATGATAGATGGTATCAAGCAAGGGATCTCATGCTCATGTCTCACTTGCAAGATAATATCCAGCATTCTGATGTATCCACGCAGGTGTGTGGAAAACTTTTTATAAAAAAAAACCTAGTAAAAAAAAACTGTTTTCAAAACATTTATTTAACGGTGATTTTCTTTTTTGAAAATAGATTTTGTACAATCGCACCCTGGTACAACTTGGTCTTTGTGGATTCCGGCAAGGCCACATACGTGATGCTCACAATGCATTAGTAGATATCCAAAGTAGCAACAGAGCTAAGGAATTACTTGCTCAGGTTGGTAGTCATTTAAAAAATATTGTTTTGTTTGTGAATAAAAGAATTAAGCCTTTGATTTAAATTTTAAATTCCATATATTTCTTGTTACAAAAAAACAACACAAATTTTTTGAAATAAATCGAAGCCTTTAAGTGAAAAATTGTAAAAAAAATAATAAATAAATAAATTAACAACTATGAATAATTTTTTATGGCATTAACTGACATTTTTATTTTTTAATTAACCCTTTATCAGGGCTTGGTACCTCAAAGACAGCATGAACGTTCCCCTGAGCAAGAAAAAATTGAGAAGAGACGTCTCTTGCCATATCATAAACACATAAATCTGGAGTTGCTCGAGTGTGTTTATCTTGTATCTGCTATGTTGCTTGAAATACCATATATGGCTGGTGAGCTCTTTATACATCTAAAATGGTTAATAAAGTATTTTAACGAGGGGAAAAAAAGTCTCTCAACATTGTGTTACACATATTAATTTTCATTTAACAAATCTCCATTAACATTTTTTTTACTTTACAAGCCTAAAAAAATTATTCACATAATATTTGGTAAGAAAATATCATGGGATTGAAATTTCTGATACTTGAGTTGATTGATTTTATGTTTTAGCCCATGAATTGGATGTACGCAAGAGAATGATCAGCAAAAACTTCCATCATGTCCTCAAGATGAGTGAAAGACAGACCCTTACAGGCCCACCAGAAAGTATGAGGGAACATGTAGTAGCTGCCAGTAAGGCCATGAAGAATGGAGATTGGAAAAAATGTAGAGACTACATTATCAATGAGAAAATGAATGCCAAGGTAATTAGTCATATTTTAAAAAGTTTTTTTTTATTATTTAAGTTCCAGCACAGCCAACCAATCTGATTTTTCTGGAATTATACTGAATTTTTACCAGTGATTCTGGAATTCCGACAATAATTTTTTAAATCCCTATTTTTCTACCATTAAAATTTTTCACATTATAAAAATCCGAAAGTGGAACAAAAAAAAAAAAGATAAAAGTCAATATTAATTATGAAAGGAAGTGATGTATTTTGATGATGTCACTTGGTTTTTACCCTGCACTTCCGTTATCGTGACGAACTGTGATCTCTAAATCTTTCATAGTTGGCCATCAGACATTACATTATTCCTTCTACCAGGCAAATAAAAAAGTTATTCAGCTGTTCTGTGACTTAAAAAAAAAAAGTTGAGGCATTTTTAAAGATATGTGCTTAAAAAGCTTTTCCAGTGACTGAGCTTGAGAGTGATAGTACTAGTACTAAGATCTAACTAAGGCTAATCAAATAAGGAAAAAACGGCATTCATTGTTTTTGAAACATTATCAGTCTTTGAAAAAACATCTGCCATCACCTGTGGTGACACATTTGCAATCTATGCAAGACCCCAGACCCAATTATACATTGAAAGTGATGGATTCAATGTTATAAATAAACATAGTTAAAAGCTAAAATTACAACTGCTGCTAAATTAGAGAATCTTCATCTGTTAGTGGTACCAACTACTTTGTTGTAGGAATCGGCAATTCTGTTTCATTTATGAGATCGAAAGTTTTATTTACCACCATTCTTATGGAAAGAAATAAATATCTTGCCAATTCTGTTCTTTTATATGCCAGAGTCAAAAAAATGTCTCAAAGAAAAATTACAATGAAACAAGGGCAAGCATTAAAGCTGATACTGATTATTTTTCTAACTAAAAATTTATTTTACTGTGCAACTAGAATCAATTGTAAGGCTAACTTTAATTGACCAAAATAGGCCAGTTAGGAGATGCTGGGAAACTGAACTCTATGCAGCTCTGTTCCAGTGGTTCTTAACCTTTTTGGAAGTACCGAACCCCACCAGTTTCATATGCACATTCACCGAACCCTTCATTATTAGTAGTAATATAGATGCCTTGAGTTGGGTGCTGTCTTGACCTCCCTCCGCCGAACCCCGGCGACTGACTCACCGAACCCACGTTAAGAACCACTGTTCTGTTCATTATAGATATGTAGCTGTATGTAACGTAAACATTTCCACAAATGTTTTTCTCTTTTTCTGTGGTGTGTGGTGTTCTATAGACTCTTAAAATTAAAAGATAATGGAGGTAACTTATTATTTTATATTTATTTATTCTAGTTTCTTATAGCAAAACACATTTCAGACATACAATTTAAAATGATTTATTATTTACTCATCTATCTTGCAGGTTTGGGACTTATTCTTCCAGGCAGACAAAGTAAGGGACATGATAAGTGCCAAGATCCAAGAAGAATCCCTCCGCACTTATCTATTCCGCTATTCTTCACTTTATGATTCTCTTAGCCTTGACAGTTTGGCAGCCATGTTTAAGATTGAGACTGCTTTGGCTCATGCCACAATTAGCAAAATGATCATCAATGAGGAGCTGATGGTATGTAGACGCAGCTAGATTTTGACTTAATTACTTAACTGGAATAATAAATAATTTATCTTAGCTGTGATGTTTATGTGTAAGTGAGTAAACCATAAGTTAAAAAAAAATGTGTGTAAAATTTATAACCTTTACACTGATCCATATCCCTTAAAAAAAACCCTCTGAAGTTCTTTTCATCTCATTGCAATTTAATTATTATCTTTTCTAGCCCCATTACATTTCACTTTCATAATTTTCATGTTAATTATAAAAAAAGTGGGTGGTGAGGGAGACACAGTTTATTGACATCTGTCATGGACGTCCTAATCAATTCTTAATCAAATTCAAGTTGTTAAATGGAGAAGTGAATTCTAATTGTTTGCATAAAATCATACATTTTTTTCTCTGTCGATTAGGCGTCGCTTGATGAACCCACCCAAATTGTTGTGATGCACAGAACAGAACCAACTCGTCTCCAATCTCTGGCTCTGCAGCTGTCAGAAAAGGTTGGCTCCCTTGTTGACAATAATGAAAGAATCATGGAGATCAAACAGGGCAACTTCTTCTTCAACAAGAGCAGTAAGTTTGATTGCATCTTTCCCATGTTACATTATGATTAGGAGTAACAAAGTAATTGAATTAGTTGTAACAACTACACTCATTGAGCTTGCCAGTAGTCTTATCAATTTCTGTGAAAATTTTTCTATATTTAGAATTACAATATATACTAGTTTTTTTTACATTATTTTGTATACGTTTATCATGTGCTTAATGATCAATAACAAAATTTTATGCTTTTGAATTTTTTAAACAAATTTCATTTAACCAATTTCCAAGTTCAAATCCTGATAGAATATATAAATAGATTATGTTATTAATTTTTAAATTTGAGTTCAATTACTCTATTGGATATAAAGTTGGAAATAAGCATATGTATGTTGTGTCTTTATCCAACATGTTTTTACTTCAAACATTGACAATTTAAAAAAAAGATATGTATCCTTTACAAATGTTAATGATAAAATTATAATACATTTTATTAAGGCCATCCTGTGACAAAGCCTGGTAAATTTTCCCCATTACCCTACAACCAAAAACATGGCTATGGTTCTTTATCTTGACAAAGCTATCACAGTTTTATATTTTACAATGACATTTTATTTGGAATGGGGATATTCAAGTCTGTCAATTCTCATATAAAAAATATTTTTAGGAATGTGGAGTATTATCTTCATAACACAAACTGAAACCTTTCTGACAAAACCTTCATCACTTCAACAAGAAACATTATTCTAATTAGACGTAAAAAAATTTTTTAAATGACTGCATACTACATAGACCAAAAAAATTGAAAGAAAAGGTAAAGAGCGGGCACTAGATTAGAGTAACAAAAACTGGGCTAAAACCACCTGATCTGAAAAAAGACAAAGTTTCTTTGTAAGATTGTGTTTTCTACTGTAATGGAGTACAGCATTACTATTGCTACTAAATTAAGCAGGATCGTTAAAGTATAACAAATGATCACCTAGAACTGAAAAATGTTAAAGAAAACATAGCTTTTTAATCTTTAAATTGTTTCTTAAGCAAAATGCATTAAAATTTATTAAATTAATCGCTGTTTTTCTTAAGTAGTTGTTTTATGAAATTGGGTCCCAGTTTTAAAAAAATAATCATGAAACAAATTTGGAAGCTTGAAAAATAGCAACTATAATATTTCAAGTAGTTAACGCTGTTCTGCTTTTCTTAACAACTTCCTCTTTTTTTCTCACTTTGCATCCTTATAGGATATGGTAATGGTGTTGTTTATTTATTGTTAAAAATTTCTGTTTATAATTATATTTTTGTGACCATTACTTTAATTTGTCTATTTTTTATTTTGTAAACTTGTGTAAAAATGTGGTGTATTTGTTTTATTTAAATTGTAATCAGATTAACTTGATAAATATTCAGTTTTATTAATATAAATTCTGATAGTACTGTAAATTATGTCAACAACTAATCAAATTATAATGCATAATGGTAAAATACAATTTTTAACAAAATGGGATTATTGTATTTTAAATTGACATATTCATTTACATGAAAGTAAAGTGTTTTGACAATATGAGATTAAAAAAATATTCTCTTTCACTTGCCATGGTAAAATTTGTTGTGATTTTATTTCCAACAGATCAGAGAGATAATTTCCAGAATCAAAACCAACAGCAGCAGCAGTGGGGTAAGTTTTTACAAATATGGCTTCATATAAATTGTTTATTTACTTATCTTCCCAGCTTAATGAACACAATATAAACTTATACCAATACTTATAAAAAAAAAAAAAACAATGTTTTTATGCAAATGTTTATTTATTAAATCTTAATAGGTGGGCGTGGTGGACGTCAGCATCAGCAGAGAAACAATCCCCAACAACAGAGGTCTTACTAGTCTCATTGGTTCTCATCGCTGTCAAGTGAGGAAGTCTGTTCAGATTGTTCTCAAAGCCTTCAACCACACAGTTCCATTGCTACTGCCAACGTAGAGGAGTTTCCAAATTTTATTAAATTTTGATTGTGTGATTTAACAAGGGAAAAATTTTACATTAAGTCGTTCTATTATTTAAACAAAAATTTTGAAATATAAATACAAAATTTCTTGTTAGCTTTGGTCTTGCTTTGTTTTTCTCCTATTTACTATATGTTGTTAGTCAAAATGTCACTTCTTTCTAATGACAGTGAAAGTCTTTACGTAAAGTCTAAAATTCATATATTTCTTTTAAGGAAAGTGTCATCAGTGGATATTCAGTGTATCATTTCATTGAGGTGGAAGACTGTGGACACATGCTTCATTCCTGCCTCTCACTTTCTTTATCCACATTTTAAACAATCCAGTCTTAAGACAAATAGTGTACAAATTTGTAGATTTGTGTATTTTAATATTTATTTGTTTACCAAAATTATTCTTGTTAAGAAATTAAAGAGCTCACAGTGTTACGATATTCTTTCACTATTTTGGCACAGCTGACAATAGCAGTAAATACAGTTTTTAGGTTTTAATAGAAATCATTATAAATGTAAGATTTGAAAAGCATGTACAATTTAAAATAATGTGTGGTGGAAAATAAACTTTTTCTCTCAAACCCTGTTTTCATTAATTGCTTATTAATATTACATGTGATTATGATAGACACTTTAAAAGATTCCTTTAAATGTCATTTAGGCAGACACTGTACATATTTTATGCAATTGACGTCTTGTGCACGAACATATGTGGCATAAGCTCTCTACAAAAATTTTACATTCACCTTGGCTTTAACATTGCTTCCAGATGTACCCCATTTTTTTAGGGTATTTGTCACAATGTAATTTTGGGCCTTTCTTGGGATTAAAAGAAATGTCCAGTGTAACAGTTTTTGAAAATCATACCACAATATATAGTGATTAAATCTTTTAGGAGCAAGTGGCATATAATACAGTCTTGTAAGGTATGGTGACATAATTCACTTCAATCTCGAGATTAAATCAGATTTGTTTTTAGCTTTTGCTGCCAATGCATATTTTGACGGAAAAGAGGTGATTTAAACAAGGTTATCACCTACGCTTTTTTCCTTTCATGAGGTCTTTGCCAATAGGATGAACCATGAGGGTGGACTTAATAAAATTAGGGATGTTATTGTTATCGATTAATTTAAATTTAATCGTTAACTTTTGAAAAATTACCGAATAATTAATAATTTTGATTAAAGCTGAAAATAAGATGTATGACGTCATTAAAATGACATCATTATACTGAAAATTTCATAAAATGCGCATATCTTAATTTAATAAAAAATAATCTTTTTAGGAGATATATTTAAATATAAGTAGTTTAATTTAATGTCAATGAATTTTAATTTTGTTATTGTTAATTATGTAAAAACTAAGTTTTTTAAAAAAATTTTTCTTAAAAAAACTGCTTATTTTAAAGTTTACACTTTAAAAATCTTTTTTTTAATGGAGATGTTTGTACGTAAAGTAAAGAAAAAACTTGTATTAATTATTAATAATTTATTATTTATTAATAAATCGAAAAAATTGTTTAAAATATGTTCTATTTTAATCGATAAAAGTTTTTAACCGATTAATCGAGAAATTAATCTGTAATTTCTGCAGCCCTAAATAAAATATTAATTTATGTGTATGAATTTAATAAAATATTGATGTATGTGTATGAATTTAAATAAAATATTGATGTATGTGTAGGAACTTAAAAAATACTGCAAGTGAAGAAGAAAAGTGTGGGGGGGGGGGGGGGGTAAAGAGACAAATATTTATTTTTCTCTTATTATTCTTTTAGACTTGTATATATTGCATCTATCTGTCTGCAAGAGACGATAGATTTATCTTTTTTGTTACCAGCTCTTGTGGCTGATGAGACCAATCCTCGAGTTGCAGTCTCTTTTGCAAATCACACAAATGCAGAGGTCCAAAGTTGCCTTGCCTTTCTCTTTGCTCTTTTTTCAGCTGCTTCCAACCTGATTTAATCCTCAGCTCCCAGTGTTCCCTCCTTCACAATACAGACCTATTTTCTGCCAGGTCTTATCAGTGTCAGTGTATCTGAGATGTGGCAGACCAACTGATCTCTTTCCTGACGTCAGCTGTATAGCATGTCCTTGGGTGTATGACAAGTTTTCATTCCCTTGCTGTGCCCAAGCCTGCAGAGGCATCTTTGGCTTAGTATGACTGTGATACTGCTCATACTTGTTTAAGCCCCACCCCTCATGTTGAGGACTTTCTCATTCCATTTGATGTCTAGGATGCTGCACAGCATGAGGTGGAAGCTACATATACATAGAGGAGTGTGCTCAGTATGCAGGCCTGGTATACTTGCAGCTTAGTCCTTGCTGTGAGTTTGGCATTGGATAGTCAAGCCATAACAGTTGCGGCCTTCCCTATTCTACCTCTTATCTTGTCTTCCAATGATAAAAGGTGCTAGAGATGTACGATTCAAGATATGTAAAACTATCAACATCCAGGTTGCAATCGTAAATGGTGATAATGTAAAAGAAGGCGGGATCCTGTGCCAAAATGTTGGTTTTCCTTATGCCTATGCCAATGGTCAGGCCAAACTCTTAGAATTATTTAGCTACAATTATCAGGTTGACATAAAAACTCAATTTTTAAATTAATTTGAAAATTATATGAGCCAGTAATATAACAATGCCACATAATTAGCATACAATCTAATTAAGACACCTAAACAAAATCTTTCTTGTAGCAGATCAGGTCTACTTATTTAATTATTTTAAGAATGGACACATCCTAACAACATTGATAATTAATATTTCTTGATACCAGCTCAGCTTCTTCGCCCACTTCATTCACACCTTATTATATGTTGAAAGAAACACTTGCATTCTTTTGTTTTGTACTGATCATCTTGATGTTTTCATCCAGTGCATCAAAATTCCTGAACAATAAATAAGTTTCAAGTTTAATTATACTTTTTAATATTATGCCTTTTCCTCCATTTATTTAGTAAATCTTAAAATTTTATCAGTAAGAAATTCTCATCTTCAAAATAAAATTGTTGATTTTATGTACTAACCAGCAGCCACAGATACATTGAGAGAATCAATTTGTGTTATGGAAGGATAGACTTGACCTGGTATACTTATAATGCTGTCACATATTTCTTCTAGTTCCTTGCTGATACCACTGCCTTCATTACCTATAGACATTAAAATATTTTTTATTTTTAAAAAAATATTCTCAAAAATAAATTATTCTGTCCATATTTATTTTAAAAGAACTTGTTTAATGATAAAAAATTATTATACCATTCAACAACTTCAAACAGTTAAATTATAAAATAAAAATAAATTTTTTAAATAACTCTTAAGTATTATTAAAGTATTTAGGTTACAGTTACAGTTACACTACAGTTAATTACCAAGAATAAGTAAAGTTGGCCTTGTCATCTTAAAAGTGTTTATTCTAATTAATTTTGGATCATTATTAACTCCTGTTCCCACAACTTCTCCACCTTGATCCTTCCACCACTGAATGTCATGAAAAAAAAATGTCATCAAAATATCATGAATAGAAATATAAATTTGTCTAATTTTTTAAATCTTAAGTTCAAAATTATTTACATTTTTCTTCACTTCATTTTTTATCTAACAAAAAGTTGAATGACTCTTCTAGAGCTATTTTAAAAACTTTTAAGATGAAAAAAAGTGCTTCTTCTACAACATTTAAAAACAAAATACAGGGGGTCCTCGCGTTATAACGTTAATCTTTCTTAAGAATCGTTGTAACCCAAATTTCATTGAAAGTCAGAACATAAAAAAACAACTGTAAAATACTGTATGTACAGTGTTATAAAAAAATGTAAAAGTTAATGAAATAAAAAAAGTATTTAAAAAGAGAAAACAATTCCTTAACCCATGTAAAAACAGCTTTAAAAATACAAAAAAAAGACGGAATGACTCATAATTATTTTTTATATTTTATGGAGGCGCATTCGTAACCACAAAACAGCGTTAGTAATAACTGGCGTAACCCAAGGACTACCTGTACAAACAATCCCCCCAAAAAATATTTGAAAATGTCAAATTAAAAAAAAAATCAAAACGTTAAAGATGACTTATTTCAACCAAACAGTGCTGAGTATTTTATTCAATTGGCATTACCTTACCGTATGTACTCTTTCCATAGCCTGTTAATTCATAAACCGACCCCCACCCCCTCTTTTGGAAGAGAAAAGTATTAAAAGTGTATAACCAGCTCGCAAGCCGACCCCACGCCTTAAAATTATACGCAGATTAAACAAAATTACACATTTTTTAAAAACTACAAGCCAAATGAGTCATTATGATTGTTTACTTTTTTGTAATACCTATCTTTGTTTTTGTGCTCTGTTAGGCAAGATTTACCTGTTTTTTAACTTTGAAAGACAGTGACAAAAGCGGGTGTATTAAAATTCGTTGTTGAAAATAACATTTGTACAAGTTATTAAAACATTCATATAAACAAATAAAATGATTAAATAAGGTAAGTAGCAGATGTTAAAAAATATTTTATAACTTCTGGTTGGCAGTCTAATCTTTAAGAATGTAGAAAAGGACCTTGATGAACTACAATAACAACACCAATATTCAATGTACATGTAGAAATCACTTATGACCCACTCGTAAGCCTACCCCGCAACTTTCCCCCCTAGATTTTGTAAAAAAAATGGTCGGCTTTAGAACGAGTACATACGGTACATAACTTTAAAAAAATTTAAAGCTGGCTGTAATCAAAGATACATCAACTAGTAACATGAACAGATAACTCACAAGACAAAGTCTGGATTCAGTTGTATTTGTTGGTAAATGGACAAGATCAACAACTTCTAAAGCTCCAGCACTGGCTTTACTGACCACTGGACTCAGTCTACAACTGTGCATGATACAATAGATACAAGTTTGTCTACATACAACATACATTGATTTGATACATTATAAAAGCCATGTTTACAAGATGCTATGAAAAAAATATGCTCATAAAGTGTCATTAGACTTATGCAATAAAACTTTCTTTAATAAAAAAGTTACTATTAAAAACCTAAGCAAAATGTGGAACTGGGGCAGCAAAACATTTAATTCAACTTGCCAGCATACCAATCTAGTGTTAATACCACAGATTTCAAAGATGAGGAAGCCAAAACCAGGTTTTAAATAAGTGAATCACTTGATATGTTTTATGTATGTGAAACAAGTTTTGAATTTTGAACTAATTAAATTCTAATCTTCTAACCCTAATTTGGCTAAGTGGATAATTGGTCTTAATTTGACTAATTGAATTTTTAATTAACATTAAATGTACAAACCTGTTATTAGATGGAACAATGACTTTGTCTAAGCCTAAATAATAGGCTGTCCTCAGAACTGCACCAAAGTTCATGGGATCCTTAAACAAAAAATATATGTTTGACTCCAAAGGTTAAGGTCAAAGTAACTGAAAAAATTGAATTAAAGCAAAATTTCTATAACAGATTAATTAAGGAACATTTTCTTCCCACTTAAACTCTTAATGATTCAGAAATATAAAAAAATTTAAATAATTTTTTAAAGAGTTATGATAAGTGAGTTGTATGACAGGGCTTACCATAATATTGTGCATTAACAGCCAAAATGGAAAATCTGATGACCTAAAAGCATGGTAAAAATAATATACATAACATAATAGATTTTAAAAAAATGCTTTAAACATAAAAATGGTGCAAATGTTTAATTAGAGTGTTTCTGAATGATTATACATTGTTTATTTTAACCCCTACATAGGTATAATTTTATGTGTATGTATTGCTTTGGATTTAAAGTTAAAGATTTGATAGCTTGGTTAAGTATTCATATAAAATAAAATGAAAACAATTATTTTACATTTTTGGTAGGTCCTGCTCACTCCATTCAGGTAATCTCAGACTGCTCACATCCATACAAACACCCTAGAGGAAGCATTGAAAATATTTCAATGCAACATGTAAATATTAATTTTTTAATATTTTTAATTGCATAATAAATGAAATTTTGATTAGTTATATAAGGCATTCTGGCATGATTGATGATCCACTTTGTGATGGGCAAATGAACAATGTCACTGCCTGACCTACCATTGTGGTGTCATTCAATAATTATGTTTCACTGCAAAAGGTTCCTGTAAGATGTTTCACTATATGAGATTTACTTTTCAGATGTTTCACTTCATCATGTACCAAGCAATGTTCCCTTTAAGCTGTGCGGCTGTGCAGATATCTGACAGACACCGCACAGCAGTTTAGAATCACTGTGCAGCAAATTTGGTAAAATATTGTACAAAAAATGGATGCTAAGCAATTTCGCACACAAGTTTTTTAAATTTGCACACGGACCAAAGAACCTTAGAGGGAACATTGGTACCAACGTGTGATGTGCCATTATGGGACATGTTATGTTTCATTGTATAATTTGCTTCATCCAAACATATATGGAAATATATAAATATATATATGGAAAACATGAGAAAGATAATGATTTTAAGTTTGGAAACACTGAGCTGGTCAACAGTGGAGGAGACACATCAACTATCCAGGCTGGCTGCAACATTTAAGATAAATGATGGACCAGTCCACACATTCCTGCATTAGAAAGTAATTTGTCCCTCTTACCCCTATCTTATCTTATCTTAGATATACAGACGCTCCTTCTATGCAGAAGATAATTGCGTCCACAGACCATGAGAGATGATCTGTTGGCAAGTGATGCAGCGGTCACAGGCCACGGCTATAGGGGTTCCACGCATTACCCCAGCCGCCTAACTATTGTCTAGTTAGGTACCCATTCGGAGCTGGGTGACTCGGGGACTCCTCAGGCCGTGAGAACAAATCCTCACCTTCGTGTGGATTCGAACCCGTGACCATCGGTATGACAGTCGAGAGCGCTACCTCTCGACCACCACGTCCCACTAAACAGTGACAAGACCACTAGAGGCAGTTTGGATTTGTACTGAAACCTTTCATCCTTGCCAAGCTAGAACAAGCTTCCAAGTTAACAGTTGAGGCTACACATCCATATATATGAATATATATTTATGTCACATGTCTCTAAAAGTCAAGAACTGAGTAGTTCTTGAAACCTCTTCAGTAATAATAATGTATTAACATTTCAAACCCCTTTAACATTTAAAGCAGCCAGAATTATCAATGCATTGATCATGAGTACTCAAGATAAGGAAGAAGAACAAGGTGAATGAACTCTGACCTGATGAGGCCTGTTCCCAGACAGTTGATCTAAGACATCTCTACTGACTGCCTTAATGGGATGATGGTGCTGAGAAGCTATTTGTAAGACTTTTGTTACTGGACAATCATTCTCTGTTGAAATCAAGTCAAAGTTAAAAATAAAATATAGCAAATGAAGTTTTGAAGAAAAAAAAAGGAATTTAGACAAAAAAACCTTTTAAAAGATTTCAGAATGTACGGTTTAATATCATTTATATAACATGCATATCAACTTTAGAACAATCTACATATCACCTTCAGCTTGAAACTTGCTGTCAATGAAAACATTATGTACAGCATCCCTTCTCTGTGCTTTTAATGCCAAGATAACAGGATGTAAACCAAACAATACCTCTCCTTTGACAACTGGCAATTTATTATTGATCTTGCTGAAAGGATATATAGCCATAATTTACAAAAATAATGAACAAAAATTATTGCAACAATTCAGAGTTATCTGCATTCTGATAACATTTTTTTCCAACTCTAAATATATTTAACTGTGGCAAGCAGATAATAATTACGCTAATTATCTTATCATTAATTAATGATTAATCAATAATACATAAAATTTGTTGACAATTTTATTTTGCCCGAGTGTAAGTTTGCAGGGCCATGCGGAGGGAATCCTAAAGATAGTATATATCTAAATAAAAAGAAAAAACAATGCTAGCAATGTTAAGTCTGAATTTTTAACTTTGAAAAACATTGCAGAGTAAGCCTGAAGGATTAGTTTCACTAATGACTAATTGGCTCTTTCACGTTGGTGTTGAGGTAATAGTAATAGCCCGCTTTGCCCTCAACCTCCTAAGGCCCTTTGCGTATTAAGTACCTTTTTGATTTTCCTGTACCAGATAGACCATAGTTATAACCTGGTAATGTTACAAATGAACTTAAACAGGCCGAATGACCAGCTTGATGTAAGGATTTGATAATAGAGGCAATACATTTCTTGGAAAGGCATCCCATCGTTTGTGTCAGTACTTTTTCTGAAATAGGTCAAGGATCTGAAATATAACAATACAATTAATGTATAAAATCTATGCATTTTAATAATAATCTATGCCAGCAAAAAATGTTTAAAAAAAAACAAAATACAGTAGAATTTTTGTTTTCAAATGTTTTGTGATTGTATGAATTGTATGTGAGTGAACTATATGATGTGTATGGATCATGGGTGGGGCGGGGGTGCACATCATATGATTTAATATTTGATTACTTATGGGGGGGGGGCAAACTAAAGTTGTAATTACCGGTAATAATAATTGGGTGATCAATTTGTAATTTTAATTGTGGGATATTTTAAATAATAATAATAATAGAACATACAAATTGATGGTTAATTTAAGTTATTTAGTTAGCTGAACATTAATTAAATTACCAATGAGTCAATGAGTCCAATGCCAATGCATCGGTTCTGACGGTGGTAAGTTGGGCTCACAAGCAAAATGTGACATGCAAACTTTAAAATCGTGTTTTTTTACCCTTCACTTTACTTTTACATTAGTTAAGTTTGTACGAGAAAAGTGACATCATCGGCGACAGCAAAGTATTACCGAGTCATAACCATTTAAGCAGGGATGTCGGAAGTAAACAGCCTACATAATAAAAGTATTGTATTGTACTGCTCGTATAAATTATAAATTATCAATGGTCTTGAACTTGAATGGTACAGATGTACATTTTTTGGTTTAATTTATTGATTGACCAATTTATTTACCTAACAACAATGCGCCGAGACGCGGGTGGCGAATTGTTTCCTCTCTTAAGAAAGCATTTAAAAAATAATAATTAATAAGTGGTTCTTCGTTTAAGTTTATGGCATTTATGATTTTATGGTAGGGCAAAATAAAATGCGTCGGCATAAGTAGGCGCTTGCGACGTTCGAATTATTAATAAATACGGATTAAGGGAGGCCACTACGTTTCTGTGTTTCGAAAACTAAAATCAGGACGGAAAAATCTGAGTTTTTTCTTCTTTTTTTTTTCCGTACCTCAGCTTTTAATCCTGTCTGAGTCTGAAACTGAAAGGAGTACTTAGTCTTAATTTAAAATAGTGTTATTTTATTATTTTACTCACGTCCCCAGTCAGTATGAGTATAGTATAACTGACAGGTAGGATTATTATTCGTATTGTATTAGTATTAGTATTAGTTAGCATGATTATGAGTCAAAATTATGAGTAAATGGTAAAAAAAAGTATACTAGTACTAGAGTATAGACTATAGTGTCTATAATATAGTCTATAGTGATAGCGTACCGATGCATATGCCTATACTAAACTATGCCACACAGCGCAGAGCCACATCAGCTGGCACACAACTAACATTATTGATAGATGTATTTATTTTAGGGCTGTTATTTAATGATTAATTTAAACTTTTGAACAATTAACGATTATAATTAATCATTAACGGTTAATTTCTATTAAAGTCAAAAATTGAAATGTATGGAGTCATAAGTAACGTTTATCAAAAGTACTTGTCGCAAATCGAAATAACACTGGAATGTCTTCTCTATATACTATATGACATATTTTAACCAGACAAGTGTAATAAAATTGTTTGTTTGAAGTTGAAGTGAAGAGCTGATCTTATTGACAATATAACCAGCCGAGCTGAACAATTGTTCACATAGCTTTAGATTGTCTCAACTCAAGTTTCTGATACTGTAGTCAATGTTTGGTTTGCAGGTGATATTATGTAAGCGAAGTGTTAGAACCATGGTAGCAATATTCTCTTTAAGCAGTGCGGTTGCGCAGATATTTGACAGACGTCATGCAGGAGTTTAAAATCACAGTGCAGGAAAGTTTGTAAAATATTGCAACAAAAAAAATGGACGTTGTGCAACTTTGCACACAAGGTTTTTTGTTTTTAACTTTGCACTTGGAACAACGAAGCTTAGACTTAGAGGGAACATTGCATGGCAGGCAAACGATTTTTTCTCAATTGACACATAACTTTTATCAACATTTTGAACAATCACGTCAGTCAATAGTTTAAAACTAAAATGTTGGTCTAATCGCCTAGAAATTAGTTTATAATCAGCCAAAATATATTACTTTTTGACTTCCAGCACGTTTATAAGTGGTGGGTTGATTAATCGTTAAAAATTCTTTCTCCACTCAGTATCAAGATTTTAAAAAAAATTTGTGTGCTTTTACTTCTTTCCTTGAAGCAGGTTATGTTATGGGGACATTTGTAGTCACAGCTGAATTTTTTTCTATGATAAATTAATTCTTTAAGGTGTTTGCTCTATGGGGTACATGCTTCTCTCATTCTCTCTCACACACCTGTATAACAAAAGGCAATTTTCTGTCTGGTCACTGATAACGATTGGTCCCTCAAACTCCTAGAAATTCCTACAGCCAATCAGAAAAATTAAATCTCATTTACATATTGAACAAGTTTACGCAGATTTTTAAAGCAAGTTATTTTTTGTGCAGTATTTTTTCCAAGACTTTATTTTGAGCGGTATGCGTTGGGATTTATACACAAAAAATTTATTTTTATAGGTTATTTATTATAACTATGTTGTTGAGCCTTCTCATCCATGAGGGACAACCACTGATCATCGTCGGCGTCTGCACTTCCTCCTAGGACATAGGTCACTTACAAGAGACCTCCAAGCATCTCTATCCCGGGCCAGTTTCTCAAGGATCTTCCATTCATGGCCAATTCTCTTGATGTCTGCCTCCAATTCTCGGTGCCAAGTGTTTCTTGGACGGCCTCTTTTCCATTTACCCTGTGGGTTCCATTTCAGGGCTTGCATTGTTGTATTAGAAGCAGGTTTTCTTAGTATATGACCGATCCACCTCCAACGCTTTTGAAGAATCTCTTCCTCTGTGGGCTTCTGTTTTGTCCGCTGCCACAGTTCCCAGTTGCTGATTTTGTCCGGCCAGTGAATTTTGAGAATCCTTCTAAGACAATTTTTGATGAAGGACTGGATTCTGGTCATGTTTACGGCCATTGTTCTCCATGTCTCGGCTCCATATAGCAGCACTGGTTTCACCATAGCATTGAAAATCCTTGCTTTTAACTTGCTGCTTAAGTTATTTGCGACTAAAACATTCTTGAGTTACTGAAAGGCTGTTCTTGCTTTTCCAACCCTGTTAACTGTAATTTATAGTATTTTTGACGTGATGCACATTTATGGCTGGTCGAGATGGCTTTTGGAGGGGAGGTACATGCCACCGAAACGACGGAGTAACGTCCTTGGATGGCCATGTTGCTCGTATATATATATATATGCATGACTATATTGCTGTGTTCTGATAATTGCATTCATTACTTGAATATATGTTTTTTAAGAGAGTGATAGATAGTAGTAATGTCATGTCACTTCACCCTAAAGAAGCGAAATTTAACCAATTTGGCTGAGTTGACATGGTCACACTTAAAACTTTCTGAGAGCAACCTATTTTTTCTCCACTATGCAATGATACAAAAAATATGATGTCTGTAAATGTAAGACCATATGGTCTTTAAACCTTCTGTATTACTATTAACCACTACAATATTAATATTAGAGTATTATAGTCCATAGTTATTGTCACTGATTATTAATATTTAGCTTTTTAACTAATGAAACCTTAATAAATTGTAAAAAAAATACTTTACTTCAAAACTTCCTTTTCTAGATGTCAATATTCAATATACCTATCATTCTCTATGAAAAAGGTGATAACATGTTTTAAACTAAATTATATAAATATATAATCATTTTTTTTTCATGTGTTACATTCACAAATACTCTTTCTCCAGCTGTCCAAACTAACTTAACAACTTTGGCAGCAATGCAATGGATCCTCACAATCTCCCTAAAGATAAAAGAATGGATGGTTTTGATGAAGACTCAGATTCAGGGGAGGAAGTCATCACAGTACATCCTATACATATTCCTAAATTAACATTCCAAAGCCAGCCATATGTGAATGAATGTTGGTCTTATCACAGTCCAGAACACAGTTTTCATTCAAAAGCTTCAAGTTCAAGTCCTACTAAAGAAGCACCCACTGAAAGGGTAATTTTTTATATTCATTCAAACACATGGCAGATGCAAGTAGATATTTTTTTTTGGAATGCATGCAAGCAGCTGATAATTTGTACTAAATACTTGAAAAGATTATTATTGGCACAACTTGATCTCCTTTCATTCTTAGCTATGGTCTTAACGTGTTCTTGAAGTTAGATTATATGGTGCCTAACTAATTAAGTGCTATTTAAAATAGGAGAACTCATTCTTCAACCAGTATTAATTTTCAGGAGCAAAATTAATAATTTCTTTGTGCCAGTTTATACAAACACCTACAAAAAAATATTAAAAATGATTCAAATTGAATTAATATTTTTGCACACTCTAAATAAGCCCTAGCTCAAATAGTAATAGTATAGTATATTCCGGTGTATAAGATGACTTTTTACCCCTAAAAATCTTCTCAAAAGTCTAGGGTAATCTTATACGCAAGGTATCATCTTATCATATTTTGTAGTACGTTTTGTACCTGTTCATATAGTGCAACACCAGTACCATAATACAGTACAGTTACAAATGGCTAGCAGTCAAGACCCCATCATGTCTCCACCAGCAAAAAGAAAGAAATATGAAGCCGGTTTCAAACTTAAAGTGTGATGGAAGAGTAGAGGTCGTTTATGACAAAAATAGCTTAAAACCTGTATTTTAACAGGATAAGTAAGGGGGTCGTCTTATACTTACAGGCAAAGTTGTCTTATATGCTGGAATATACGGTAATAGTAGCCAAGTATTAATTATTATGCATATTGAACATAATAGCAACTGTTAACTGTCATGTAATTTATGTTTATTTTGTTACAAATACTGTAATAACTTTAATAGCAATACTTTTGCAATTATTGTTTATAAAGAATTGTAATAATTGCCCTTTGGTTCCCCCAGGCCTCTTCCTCCACCTTTCCTGCTATCATTCCCCTGAATGTTGGGGGTCATCTTTACATGACACGACTTTCAACTCTCCTAAAATTCTCAGACTCAATGCTAGCAGCCATGTTCAGTGGTCGCCACAAAATAGACAAAGATAAAGATGGGAACTTCTTCCTGGACAGTAATGGCACTGTCTTTGCTCTAATTCTGGAATATCTACGATATGGAACCATACCTAAAACTGACAACATGACATTTTTATTATTTCGTGAGGCCAATTATTACGGCCTCCACGAGTTGGTCGACAGACTTCAACTCAAGCCAGAAATTGCTACACTGGCTGTAAAAGAGGCCCAAAGAGCACAATTTCCTGATTATTCATTAGTCAAAGAAGAAATTATTAAAGTAGCCATGGCTCGTGCCACAATTACCAGAATAGGAGATGTTTCGATCTATGCATTCCGCAAAGACTTCAAGCCTAAAGTGGCTACTTTTAACCCCAAGCACGGTTGTATTATTGAGAATGCACAAGTGTCCATAGGGCCCTGGGACGCGCCAGCTGATGAAGAATCTTTTATTCGATGCCTAGAACAAGACTTGGCAGAGGAAGGATACACACTGAGACCACATGAAGGGAAGAAAAAATGTAAATACTACTTTGGTCAGACCTGCCAGAAATGTATATTTAAAATTACTATTTTATTTGATTGATTAAAAAATATTTTTTTTTTCTATTTTTTAAAGGTAATGTAAATCTATTATAATTATAACTCACCTATTTAGATTAATTTTAGCAACAATTTTTGTTCAAAGTTATATATATCTAATTCGTTGTTATAAATTTCTTGAAAATCTGTTTGGAATGGCTAGATTATTGGTCTAAATTCTCTGACAGCAGATAAGAGTGTGAGTATTTTTGTGTTTCAATTATTTATTTTCATTTATAATGTGCTAAAACTCAATTTTGTCAGATTTAAAAAGGACAAATTATGGTTTATTATTTTGTTAATAATTAATGTATTGGAACTTGTTTGTTTATTTATGAGTTTTTAGTGATAAAGAATATGCCACTGACTGAAAAAGTGTGAAAGCAATTAATTCTTAAAAAATCACTACCTACCGGTAATTTCTAAACTTATTTATCTGATCTCTATACACAGGTGATATTTTTACCAGACTTTACACATGTACATTACCATTGTTGATTTTTTTAGTTTCTTATGTTCCTAGAACTAGAACTGTGAATATTATTCATAGATGATTTTCATGTTGAATTTATTAGTAACACAATTTTGTTGGTGTTTGTTGCCTTGCCATTTATTAGAAATGGATGCACGATTTGTTTCTTAAGGAGCACTTCTGATAGCATTAATTGAGCATAGTTTAAAGTTATAAAAAACCAAATCAGTTTTAAGGATAGTGTGGGATTGTTGGATGGCTCTGTTGACATTAAATGTTCTTGTATTTATACAGAGGCATCACTAGGGAGGTGCGGACTGGAGCGGGGGAACCATTTCAAGGGGTGACACCATGTTTTTATTATTTGATACTGGCAGACCAGGAGGGGATCTATGGGGTAAGTTGCGAGGGGGTGAAACCATGATCTACCACACTGTGTGACACCAACCCTAGTGACGCCTCTGCATTCATATATCTTGTCAATATGTCTATTTTTAATTATTGATATTTTGCTAATAAAATATTTACAGCCGAGTCATGGGATATATTTATATTAAGCCCCAGAGACTAAATATTTAAGCTTTAATTAAATTTAAATGTTAGAGTAATGCTATTAAAGGAGATTCAATGTAAAAATTAATTTATGCATCGTTCATTGCTGAAATGTATACAATAACCTATGAAAAGTTTGAGAAGACTTGCATTAAGCCATACTAGTAGTTGTAATGTTGTTATTGGAATAATTCAAAATAGGATATGTTTTTCTTATAAATTATTCATGATAATTGTCAGAACTTGTCATATCAGAATTTAAATACATAATACCAATGACCTTTTGATAATTTGTGTTAAAAAAAATGTTTTATTTGTTAGTTGATAATATAAGTATGTTATGCTTTACTGCGTTGTGAATTTACTTTGTATCAGGTAGATCTGGTTTGTTATGTACGGAGGCTTAACCAAGTTCATGAATAACTAGATTTATTTCATTGGGATTGGTTAGATTTAGTTCATTGCGATGTGATAAATTTATTTCATTGAGATTGGTTAGATATAGTTCATTGCTATATGTTAGATTTATTTCATTGGGATTGGTTAGATTTAGTTCATTGCGATGTGATAAATTTATTTCATTGCGATTGGTTAGATATAGTTCATTGGGATTGGTTAGATTTATTTCATTGGTATTGGTTAATTTTAGTTCATTTGGATTGGTTCAGTTTAATTAGCTGCGATGTCATTCATGACCTAACGTTTTTGTTCAGAGTTCTGGTTTTAGCCTTACCCATAGATTTATTTTTTAACAGCAAAGTTGAATTTGTTTTGTCAGCTATACAATGAGATGTTCATGTCTTTGGGTGAACTAAACCTATTCTCATCATTCATTGCATGTCATATGACACATGTTGCTCCTCTTATTTGTCCTTGATCAACTATAGCATACTTGACCCATCCATTCCATTAAATCAACCATCTTGTCTATTATAATTGAACAAACCATCTCTATTCTCTTCAATTTTAAGACCCATACCTTCACAATGTCAACCATCTGGTCTTATATTACCTATGGCTTCTGTTTTATTATTCATCCCCTATGTTTCACCACTTACCCAATATGTTTTTTCACCATTTTACTGTGATACCTATGTTCAGAGGCATTAAATACTGAAAACAAATATATCGGGCTGACAATATATATTTTTCCAGGAGGAGACTTTAACTGTAAATGCAACATTTCTTAAGAAAAGTTAACTATTAGTTGCTATAACTTAGTAAAAATTGCTATCTCCAAGCCATCTTTATTAAAAGTGCAACATGGGATTTGTTGAATAAAAAATATAAATTGATTAATAAACTCGGATTATAATTATAATGTTTGCCTGACTTTCATATATGTAGTTGTTTGACTGTTGTAGTTGAAATTTCATATATGTAGTTGTCTGACTGTTGTACTTTCATATATGTAGTTGTATGACTGTTTAAGTTGTACTTTCATATATGTAGTTGTATGACTGTTTAAGTTGTACTTTCATATATGTAGTTGTCTGACTGTTGTACTTTCATATATGTAGTTGTCTGACTGTTGTACTTTCATATATGTAGTTGTCTGACTGTTGTATTTTCATATATGTAGTTGTCTGACTGTTGTATTTTCATATATGTAGTTGTCTGACTGTTGGTACTTTCATATATGTAGTTGTCTGACTGTTGTACTTTCATATATGTAGTTGTCTGACTGTTGTATTTTCATATATGTAGTTGTCTGACTGTTGTACTTTCAAATATTAATTTTTTAAAATATTTTTTTTAAATTATTATTTTTTTAAAGCACATACACCCTCCTAAATCATAGGAAAGCTGATGGTATTATTAAACGAATGAATGAAATTCTGTCAAAAAATCATAGCGCAACTCAGCAAACAGATTTTTTTTTACTGTTTTACAATCCTAAATCTCAACACTATTATTAGATAAAAAAATAATGTGACAGTAATTTTAGTATTTTTTAATTTAAAAAAATAAAAGCAGTTCACATAGTAGATACAAATACAATATATAACATTAAGATTCGTCATACCCCGCAGCGCTGGAACAGAGTATCGGAGTCAGTAATAAATGTATCCTTAATAGTTTAAAGGCAGTTGTCAATTTTAAGTTTAAACATGATTCAATCAACGCAATTATTCGTCTAAAGAACAAGGGATTTGAAAATAAATATGGCTATGCAAAATACAAAAATAATGATAGTTTTTAAAAATTAATACTGTTAATACCAGTGCACTGCACAGAAAAACATGCTTGACTGGCCATGCACAACAGAAACATAGAAGAAGACTTTAAAAAAAAAAACAACTAAAACAATAGATATTTAAAAAATTAATTTGTTTAAATTAAATGCACGTCAGAGATAGTTAAACGACTATTGTACTGACTGTGCTACTTAAAAATGTGTAGTTTTTTTCCGAGTATAGCACTTTCATAAGACACATAATATGTAGTAGGGGCCGTCCATAAATGATGTCACGCGATTTTGGCCGATTTTTTACCCCCCTCCCTACGTCACGCGTGGTCACAAAATCGTAGACCCCCCCTCCAAAAATACGTCACAAAACTTTGACCCCCCCCCCTGAAAAAAACACACACACACAACACTTTAAAGTATTAAAGTATTTATTTAGTGTATGTCTACATTTTAATATTGTAACACGCGTGAAGCTATTTAAAAGACATTAAATAAATTGTAAGCCAGTGATTCTCAAACTTTTTCGAATCAGACGACCGGCAAGAATTTTTCCATTTCACCAAGTACCATTGCATTCTTTTCCCGTTTTGACATGATTTTCTCTGTACTGATTTGATAGCAAAATGAGCCACTACACAGCTTATTGTCCTATAAGATTATTTATGAATTCGGATTGTTTTATTTATTACATTAAAAAAAATGTTTAGTTGCCAAGGCATAGCAAGACAGCTAACGAACAATGCAGCGGTAATGTCAAAAACCATTTGATGTGGAATGTGACTCTGGATATTACAAGTACAAGGATAATTGCATTGTTGATAGACCTAGAATATATAGATACAAGACAATTCCTCAAATTGTTTTCAATCTTATAGTAACTTATAGTGACAGTCTTCCTGCTAAGTATATGCATATGAAAGGCATTTGAGCTAAAATTATCACATTGATATCACATCTCACGTTTTCTAAAAATTATTAGGTATGCGCTGAAAGAGGAAAATGTCGAGTACTGGACGAAGGAGCGTCTGTAACATATAAGATAAGTCAGATAAGATAAGAACCCTACATTCGTGCAGGAAAGTAGGGTGTCATCTTGTGCGTCGCAAAATACATTAATTCTTGCAAGTTGAGGACTGAAAAAATACAATGACATTATTAAAATATCCAATATTATCATAAATTTTTACTCCGAAGCTCACAAGTTTTTTTTTTCAATTCTTTTTTCTTCAGGATTTCACGTACGTCACACAACAGTTGTAAATATAATGTCACCAATGGACGAGGCGTGTTTAAATTGTTGCATTCTCTTGTGGAATTTATAAACTAATGAAAAATACATGGCTACCGCTATCGGTCTGTTTAACCAAGGGGTCCGTAAACATCGATAAATTATCTCATTTGGGGTAAAAACGGAACTCTTGGGGGTAATGCTGAATCATTTCGGGCATAGAAAATTTGCTAGAATCCGCTACTTTTGGGTTAACAGTAAAATTAGCATAAACTTTTATTATTTTAATATTTAGGTGTCCTATTGAACCGGTCCGTTTTTTAGCGCATTTTCGAGAAGTCGAATGCGCTATTGCACCCGTTTTGTCCGTCCGTCTGTCATCACCCTTGTTCTCAGCATCCATAAGTCCTAGACCCATGAGGTATATATGTTTTTTGTATGTCCTGACCTGCCATTTGTGCATCAACACTCGATCCGTTAAAAAACCCCGTTAAAACTACCAAAAAATATTTCGAATCGAGAGGTAACACTAGCGCAGGGAACGGCCGCCATTGCCGGAAGTCGAATACATACATTTTCAAGCATTGAAGAGTGGTGCGAAAGCGTGCAAAAGAATTAGTTTTTTTTTAGTTGACGTCATTAGAATATGTGTAAAAGTTTAGAGAGTTTTACGTCATCATTTGTGGTAACTTGTAGTTAGATTAAAGGAAAATAATTTTTTTTTAAATGTAAAGAAATGACTTTTAAATAAAAAAAATGTCAGGTATATTCATTACACAAGAAAATTCATAAAAATATGTCTAAAATCTAAACACAATTACTGATAACTACAT
>MUZC01004032.1:87271-101293 GCA_002072015.1 Radix auricularia | reverse complement strand
AAAAAAAAAAAAAAAAAAAAAACAAAAAAAAAAACACGAAATGTGTTAACATCCGTAGATTATATTTTATATTAATGCATACAAGTTAAACATTGACTATAAATCCTTACTGTTAACTTCTTTGTTTATATAAAAAAAGTTATTTAAAAATAATATTTTTAAAATGTATTTTAAAAAAATCCCTCAATTGACTAACGGGCATCCCGTAAGAAAGAGTCGGCGAACAGGGGTAAATTACCTCATCTGGGGTCAAAAGGAAATTCTTGGGGTAATGCAGACTCATTTGGGACATATAACATCCACTATACTCCACTAGATATATTCAAATACGTCATGTGTACGTGTACGCTTGGAACATATGCCCACTATTGAACCGGTTCCTTCCAGAAAATGGATTTGTTAAATTTGCCATGTATGTAGATTTCTTACCTACGTACTATACGAAGACACCTAAATCCAAACTACTTTCATTTATATTGACACGAGTGACAATAATCCTAATTTGACTGTATCAAGTATCCTTTCTGTCATATTTAAAATTAATGCCTTAAAAACTGAGTTCAGAAGAAAGTTGTTTTGTGCTCCTCTCGAATTGCGATGTCGAGAATCTGATGGATTCAATAAAGTTAATGAATACCTTGACTAATTTTAAATGGGGACATTTATCATTATATTTAGAATGGCCAGAGGCGTTTGACCAAAAACCAATCGAAAAATTATATTATACTTAAAACGTTTACAATTGTATCAAATAGATTCCCCTCCCCCCACCCCTAAATGGATATTCCGTGTCGTTTTGACTTAAAATATCTACATATAATCATATTCAGATCCTTTTAGACACTTGTGATGTTTTTAAAACTCACCAGTTGCAGTCGGAGGGGGGGGGATAACCGACCAAAAAAAAAAAGTTCGCAGATTCCTGCCGCGAGTGAACCAAACGAAGCAGCGGCTACATCACAAACGCTTTGATGTCAACATCAAACGACGCAGGGTAACAATTTTGTATGTTATCTTGAGGGTTCTCAAACTTAAGAATTATAATTATATTTAATTTTCATGTCTTGATAACTTACGCCAACCGGCGTCTGATGGCCTATCGACCGGCACTTTGAGAAGCACTGAATAAAAAAAAAGTCATTAAATAAATTTCAAGTGACCAAATATTTCAGTGGAAGTTTTATTTAAAGTTACCCTTTGGATGTGACATCACATTTCTTCAACCCCCCTCCCTCCCCCACATCCCGCATCGTCACAAAAGTGAGACCCCCCTCCCCCCTAGGTGCGTGACGTCATTTATGGACGGCCCCTGTAAAGTAGTCTGACTATATTACTATAATATTACATTTTATCTTTCATTTATGTAGTTTTGGATAACATTATTTTACTTCTGATAGTATAGTGTTATTTTGTACTTAATCAAGCTTTTAGATTTTAATACTTTCTCATGTACAAATTTTAGATGAATAAAATTGCCGGCTTGTTTTAATAGATATATTAGAGTAGGGGTGCGCAACCTTTGGGCAATTGACGGCCGCATAAAACATTTTTTAAGGCTACGGCCGCCAAAACATTTTCATTGAAAATCGAAACGATCACTATAATTTTTTTTACCTCTTGTAATTTTCAACGCGACATAATAATGACGTCATCATAATGTATTGTAGGCAAACACAGAGCTTCATTACACAAAAACATTTCAATCGATATTTTCTTATATATTTCTACTATATTGAACATTATCATATAAACCTAACAGAGCCCTAACATCAAGCATGTCTACACGTACAGCATAAGGATATTTTAAGTGGCATTAATACACTGAGAACACAATAATTGAATAAGTGATAAGCTGCTTCACTAACACTGTCCATGTTACTTAGCAGTCCAGAGTCCAGAAATTAGTTGCTGCCTTGCTCTTGAATGTTTGCCCGAGAGTCGCGCAAAGTCCGGGCACTCGCTGGAGATCATCAGAGATATTCCTGACGCCAGACTGGTGTCCACCAGTCGGGTTCGATATTTTTCTTGAGATATTTTATCCATGAAAATGACGCTTCGCACATGAAAGTGCTACCAAACAGCACTAGAGTGTTTCTTGCTATTTCGCAAAGCTTGTGATACTCCACAGCTACTTTCAATGTCTCCAGTTTTGTACTCAAATTTCTTCACGAGCTGCATGTTATTTTTTAGTTCGAACATTTCCACTTGAACATCCCATGGAGCAGTCTCTGCCTCAACCAAATGTGAAGAAGCAACGAGTCTCATATTTTGAATGATCTTGTCAAAATCCTGAAAACGTTCTGAGAATTCCAGTAACATCGCTTCGAAGACGCGTGTCGGCGAAAATGTAGCTTGACATTGTACATTTTGACAGTTTTCACAACATCGCCGCAGATTAGACACTGCATGAAATGGTTCTCTGTCTCTGCCATTAAGAAATCTAACTCACATTGTACAATAAAGCTCCGTTTCTCTTCTTCCAATGTTCTTTTCCTTTTTATCGACATGATGAGTACTAAGGAGGCACGGATAATATTATACGGTAACTAAGTAAACGAGCTGTATGTTACAATTAATCGCTTTCATTAAACGCTTTTTTACTGTTAATACTGTTATGTTTATTCAATGCTATGTCGAGAATCTGTCTTCATTTCTGGTGCAGCTGCAGCTAAGAGTGATGTACACAGACATCTGGGTATTTGTGTGTACTATAGCAGCTACTCAAGTTGACCGACGTGTTACACGGTTACACAGAGCAAGCACAATACATCGAATGTGCGCATCACACGGTTTCGGCGCGCTATTAGGCTGCTAAACAGCATGGCCTGCCCTCATTAGCTATAATGTATGTATATGAGCGCCAAACACTGGAGCTAACGCTACAGTTGCCAGAGTCGTAATTTCTTTCACAATAACAAGTGCTTAAGAGTGTAAATGAATATTCGATATTTCATTTAAAACTTTACATAATATATTGCCTAATTGCAAATATTTGACGGTCGCAGGTTATTATGATTTAAAACGATTTCCACGGCCACAATTTTTCATGCCCACGGCCGCAGGTTGCGCACCCCTGTATTAGAGTGACACCTCTTTAATTAAAAAAAATAAATAAATGATAATCTATATTCACTTAATATTAACGCCCACAATTTTCTTTTCTTTTTTTTTTTTTTGATGAAACTATTTAATTTGGTAGCGAGTTTTTCTAAAATTGAAAACTAAGAGGGCTGAAGTGAAGTATGTCGACCGTGACGTCACGACGCTACCGGTTGCTTGTAAAGAGAGTTTAAATTCTTAAAGGATTTTTAAAAAAGTGAAGGCTTTATGGTTTGGGTTAGGTATAGCTATAGGATTTTAATTTTAGCTTTTTAAAGAACGTGCCATAACAACAAAGATGCCCGCCGGTAATGACCGTGACGTCATGGTCGACATACTTCGTTTTAACCACTAAGAGGAATGCTATATTTTAAAAAAAATGTTAATATGTTGCAACAAATCAACAAACTTTTTACACATTCAAAGCACACATGGTAAGTTGGGAGGAGTGGGCCAAGAAATACCAGCCGCCTACACGGACACCACATCTTCAAGGAGGAAAGGGCTGACCATGGGATCGTGCATCAAATGCCGCGTGCTAAGTGGCCATTAGGAAATTTATGCACGACTGATGAACCATAGATTGAAGCAGTCCGTATTTCAAATCATTACCCTCACCAACATTTTAATATTCATAGACTTCAAATCTCTGCTAAACGCACTTCGTAGCTGTCCTAGCCGAAAGCTGGGCAATACTCTGAATCCCAAGCCCAAATTATTTTGTGCATATTAACCCATAGATACGCTTAGTTAAATAGTTACGCACTTTTCGGCTCTAAAGAACTGCGTCATCAGGATTACGATAATCACGACATATTTCAGCGTACCCCCAAATATATATATATATATATAGTGGAACCCACTTACCTCGAGCTCGCTTAGCTCGACCACCCTATTATGTCGACGTTTTTTATTGGAACCGCCAAATTCTCTCTTTGTCTTAGCATTTTCTCGTCGTTTAATTCGATTTTTTAAAGTCGCCGAAACCTCATAACACGAGCACAAAAAAGGGTCAAATTTGCCACTTAACATCGGTTATCTCGATCCCCATGACCAATCGCCAGCTTTAGAAAATGTTAGCTATGATTTTTTTATAACCAAGGGACCAAGTTTCTGCCACATCAGGGTCTGCTGGTGACGTCACAGCCCACTTGCGTTTTGCTCTCAGAGCTGTGTTGCTTCTGGTACTATGGCAATCGCCAGCTTTTGAGATTCTTAGTTTTTATCGATAATCGACGTTGGTTATTATTTAAATTTGTAAATTTCTGCTGTCAGTTGGTGCACATATACCTTTTGTTGTTAGCAAACATGTATGTACATTTTTATAGCATGCCGATAGCTTCATCAAACAAATAACGGCAATGCTGTTGTGTTAAAAAAAAACTCCAAAAACACGTGCATGAACATTATCATTTATTAACGCTAGTGATGGGACGATACCAAAATCATAGGCTGCTTACTGTAAACAAGGCTCCCCAGATTTTAAAATATATAATATAACAGACTACAGACAGTTTACCCACCCCCACTCTCCCAAACCAATGTTGTTGGTTAGTCATATTAGCATCAAGTTACCGAAGGAATTGTAAGCTGAGGGGATCGTATGGAATAATAAAATGTACCGTGTGCAAACTTGTTGTCATTGGCAACCATTCATCCTTCAACCTCATTTGACCATTACATGTACTGTACTACTGCTTTGTTCTCATTGTTTCATTCATAAGAATTTGCCGTGTGCAAAAGCCATTTAACTATTGGTTAGAATTAATTAAAATATGTCAAAGTTGAAGGTTCAAAAGTTCAAAAGGAGTACCTAATTTATTTGTGTACGTTTATATAGAGAAGAGTTCGCTTTGTCATGAGTCATATATATGTCACGATAGACCATTCTGAGTCCATTGTAAGACCCAAAGAAGATGATTAGGAAGAGAATGGTTCGGGGACAATGAGGGGATGCGTAGGTTACTTATTTGTGTAGCTTGAAAATCAAGCAAGTGGCTTCGAAGCACAGTATCAGTATCACTCAATCTGGGAATCACCGCAAAACGTCGTTATATTTAAACGGTCTTTAAAAACGAACGGTCTTAACAACCTTAAGAAAGAGTGAAGAAATAGGGTCCCGATATTCCGATACGATTCTGATTAATCGTCCCATCACTAATTAACGCACAACACGTACATAAAGAAATTTCAAGCGCATGTTAATATTTTGCCGCCATATTGGTTTTCGCTTTAACTCGATCATCGGTTATGTCGATGCCATTTTTCATACCCCAACGCCGTCGACTTAAGCGGTTTCGACTGTATNATATATATATATATATATATATTCATATATATATATGGCAGGTAGACCCAGCCGCTCCGATAGAACATTACTACCGTTGTTTTACCTGCAGTGAAACTGGAAGGAATTGAATTATCTAATTAACTCCGCGTGATTTGATGTGTGATAATTACAACGTTTCGTATTTGATCACTGGTTATCGGACAATAAGTAAGACTTTTGCTGTGTTCTATCAATAAAAAAATACTTTGATGTACTTTACTTACACTTCTGGGTGCAAAATAATGAAGGGCCGGAATTCGGAAGATTGCTGAAAACTGTTTTGAAATAAATGCTCTTCTCCCAGACTTTATTTCGTGATACTGGAACATTTAAATGTGTCCGCGGAAAGGCTTATTTCCCAAAGGTATCAACATTTTCCTAACACCGAGTTTTGGGCTCAAGGCTTTTCACGGTGTCAACACTATCTAATCTTACTCTTATATTAATGGCCGTTGTCTCTAATTAAAAACAATGTTACCTGTTTCTAATACTGATATCATGCCGTTCTACTTTCTAGCGCTCTTGCTACAACGAGAGGGTAATTTAGAGTTAAAGACTTAGTTTGTTGAACTATGACAAGCTAGATGGAAAATGCATATCGAAGTCTGAAATTGATTCCCAAATATTAACCACTCTTTGCACTGTGGAAGTCGTGAAGTTATTTAAATATATATATATTCATTTTTTTAAAAAAGGGATTAGCGTCAAGGTCTTCTAAAAGTGCCATAACTCTAGCTGTCCATCTGTTTTTTCGCAGAGCCTGGGGCAAAATTAATTAACCCTTTAATTACGATTATCTGATTTTGAAAAAAATTAAAATTGTTAAAAAATAATAATAAATAAATCAATAAACATTCAATGTTGAAACGGGGTTTAAAAAAGAAAATGAATGCGTAATTTGTCTTGTTAAAGCTTTTCTCCTTAAAGCTGTTGTCACTGTTCTTATGAAAGCTGCTATTTAAGTTAACAGCTGTTTATGTCATACCAGAGCTGGGGGACGAATTGAACCAATTAATATTTTTTTAAAAAATAATAAAAACAAACTGATAACATTTATTACCAAACTTTATTTGGGCTGCTCAAGAAAAATCTCATTTTTTGACGGGGGTGTTTCCTTCCACATAGGCGATAGCTCTCTGCAAACTTTGGATCGCCGCTTCGCTATTGTAGTTGGCCTGGCCCAATGCTGACAAGGCTTCGTACAAGAAATACCGGATGAAGGTAACGTCTTGTCTGCGGGCTGGAGATGTATAGTAGTAATTTGGGTAATCAGTGTAGTAATTTGGTGACGTCTGGTAGTACCACGGGTAATCGGTGTAGTAATTCGGGGAGGTTTGATAGTTCCAAGGGTAATCGGTATTGTAATTGGGGGAGTAGGATGTAGAGTAGTACCACGGGTAACTGGTGTAGTAATTAGGTGACGTCTGGTAGTTCCACCAGTTGTCGGTGTAATAGCTCGGAGACGTCTGGTAGTTCTGCCAGTTGTCGGTGTAATAGCTTGGAGACGTCTGGTAGTTCCACCAGTTGTCGGTGTAATAGCTTGGTGACGTCTGGTAGTTCTGCCAGTTGTCGGTGTAATAGCTTGGTGACGTCGGATAGTACCAAGGTGATGTCGCATAGTACCACTGGCTATTGGCGTTGTCCACCCTACATCTGTCCTGGTATGTATCAGAGTAGTTGCTGGTGTAAGTGAGGTATTCCAGACTCAGGCTGCTGTTGCTGCTACCATAGCCGCTGACAGGGGTCAATCCTGTTTGACCCACAAATCGTGATGCAATAATGTTTACCTGAACAAGATTTAATCGTTTTATTTTTAAACGTGGCAAATTGTTCTAGCAGAGATGTTAGTAATTGTAATGTTAGTTATTTTAAGTTATGTAATTTTATTGTTATCTTTTGCATTGTTATTTCTAGCTAATTCAGTAATTGGAATTACACTTTTTACAATGTTAGTCATTTTAAGCTTTGGTTGGTTAAAGTTAGCTATTTGCTACACGTTTGTGAATAAAATTTGAAAAGAGATATGCACACTTGATTGAGTGTGTAATAATGAATAAAATCTGTAGGGTGGGTATATTGTACTTTGAGTGGCTGCGGACACGAAATATTCGGCGGGTGAATAACAATCTTGAAGACATGCCCCCCCCCCCCCTAGTTAAGTTGGAAGTGTAGCATCTACAGCTTTTATTGATACGTACCTCAAAACCTCGAGCAGTCACCGAGCCATCAGTCTTAAAGTCCAGGGTAAAGTTCCTGTATGCTGGGATAATGAACGAATATTCCTGGTTGGCCGCCCACTGACCACAGAATAGGTAGCCTCCCAAACAGATATAGTCGTACCCACAAGTTGGGTTTGCTTCAAGGTCGAATGAACTGAAATAAAATTCAACAATGCCTGATAGCAAAATATGATGAAAACAGTAGCCAAACGAGAAAACATTGCCGGGAAATCACGACCAGTATTTCTTTAAGAGAACCGTTTTCTGAACTTATTTGTCCTCAAAATATTTAATATGGATAGCGAAGTCAATTGTGCGCTTGCTCCTCAAGATGAGGGGCGTGGGATCTAGCCCACGTAAAATCGCAATAAAAATGTTGAATGACTAGCGCTAAGAAAGTCCTCCGCTGACCTGGAAGGGAGATGGGGCGCCCACCAAGGTCTACTAAGCCCCTAGTAAGTTTTAATGGAAACATTAGGACCCCCTACGACCATCGGTTATGGGACTTAATTTTTTTTTTTTAATTTAAAAAAAATATTTTTTTTTGGAGCAAAAAAAATACATTGCTTATATATATATATTTTGTAAAAGGTTCCTGTCAAATATAATCTATTTTCTAGATCATTTAACAGATTGAATACGTTTTTGTTTTGGTTTAATCACCAACGTTTTCTGGTTTTCTTCCACGATATGTGTCTCAGATCTCACATCCTCATGAACCATTTCCTTCTCAGATCGCCAGAAGATGTTAATCATCTTCAAAGTTTTCGAGAGTTAAAGCTCGTACTTTAGAGAATACATTTGAAAGAATTTATTAATATTTATATTGAAATACATACAGGTATTTGGCAGTTACAAACAAAGTCTCGCTTCCTGATTGCAGAACCACATTACACCTTGTGTTGTCACGATATGTGCCGTTGCCGTAGTTTTGGCTCCTCACCAAGACGTTGGAGTTGGCGCCAATATTGACAGCTGTATCCACGCAAAGCTCTAAGCTGTTGTACGTCGCCTGTTGGTTAGATTAACACGCAGACAAGAGTTATTGGCCTTTAGTTCATTGTTAGTAACGATATCAGTTTGCTTTGACAATGTCCAACATCTTATCATGCTATAAAATAAAACGACCTGTTTCTTGTCATGTGATAAAATCATCTGACCAATCTCTTATCACGCTTCAAATAAATGATTTTTTTCTTGTCAAAGTATAACATAAAATGACCTGTTTCTTGTAAAAGTATAACATAAAATGACCTGTTTCTTGTCAAAGTATAACATAAAATGACCTGTTTCTTGTCAAAGTATAACATAAAATGACCTGTTTCTTGTCGAAGTATAACATAAAATGACCCGTTTCTTGTCATAATATCAAATCAGCCCACCTGTCTCTTGTCTATGACATGAGCTCCCGTACACACAAGCCAAACGCTGACCAGAGTAGCTAGCAAGTACAACCCCATCTTGAAGAGAACAAGTTCGCCTCCTAGTAGCACGATGATGTTTCAAACCGACTTTTCAGTCGTGTGATGTTGGCTGGTTATTCTTGCCCGTATATAAAGTGATTCTCCGTAATGTGATCCGAACAAAGACAAAAGACAAGTGTCTCATTCACACGATCATTGTGTACTCAGGAGAGACATAAACAGATGTACAAGAGAAACGATGGACACATCCGATAATTAAATACGTATTATACAGTCGGAGCTCTCTAAGTCGAACTTCCCTATGTATAAAACCTCCCAATATCGAATTAATTGTTAGTGTTAAGTCCCAACCACATTCTGCGTCCATTACGCTATTTTCCCTAATTCGAAAACTTCGTAGGTCGATGTTTTTCCCGGTCCCTTTGAGTTCGACTTAGAAAGAGAGAGAGAGAGAGAGAGAGAGAGAGAGAGAGAGATAGAGAGAGAAATCAAAGTACATGTATGTGTGTCTGTCCATTAGGGCCTATAGCCTTACTACACTATTTATACGATCGCTCTGAAACTTTGGGAGATTGTTTTGTACACTACAGGGATGATTATACTGGCTATTTTTATTTTAAAACAAAATTAACACTCATGGGGCTCCGGGGGCCCATTATGTTTTTTTTGCTTATATGAGCTATATAAAAAATTAGTTTCATAGTTCGTTACTGTGTATATGAATGGATCTTGACCGAACTTGGTTACACAGGCGTCACTAGGATTGGTGTCACCCAGGGCGGTAGATAATGGTGACACCCCTCACGACTTAACCCATAGAACTCCTTCGAGTTTTCCATTGCAAAACAGCGGAAACATACAGAATTTTATAATTTTGTGTCACCCCCTGATGGTGTCACCTGGGGCGGCCCGCCCCCACCACACCCCCTAGTGACGCCACTGCTTGGTATATAAATAATTCAGAAGCTATAATAAAATACTGCAGTGCATTGAACTCCTAATGTCTATTCCTTCGGGGCTGGGTGTCCCTAATGTCTTTTGTCGTAAACGTTAAGTAAATGGAAAGGACGTACACAGGATAAGGGTTAGCCTGATAGGACGTAACAAAACAAGCGAACGTTTCGGCAAAGATCCTTCCTCAATGAACCAACAATACACACATAAAACGAACATAAAAAAATAAAAACTTAGCTGCGGTGAAATCCAAAGTGTCAAAGAAAGTCGTAAACGTTTAAGTTTTAAATAAACCCACATTTAATTTTACATGTCTTTGAGAACTAAAAAAAGATAAGTGAAAGTGTTTGACATGAACAGGTTTCCAACTTTACATCTTGCACCCAATGGATCCGGATTACCCGGGGGCCCCTAATGTTTATTTTGTTGTTACTTATACGAGCTATATATAAAATTATTTTAAGGGTAAGCTACTAGGATCCTGACCAAACTTGGTTCATAAAAACTTGATTGCCCATATTACAATTCTTTGGGGAATTAAACTCCTAAAACTAAAATCCATTTTCTTGGAGCCGGAGGCCCCTTATCACTTTTTCGTAAATGATTAAGATTTTATTCCGCATTCTGTTTTATTCGGTCTTGACAAATATTGATAATATTTCCACTATGATTCAGATTGTAATGAACAGATGTTTCGAAATATAAATCTTGCATCCATTGGGCTCTTAAATTTGTTTTATTCTTAATTAGCAGTATAAAAATTATTTTATTTTATTCATGAAATCTCTTTTAAATGTTGGGAATTCGTTGAATACATACTGGAAATATTTTTGGTATAAAGAGTATTTGATCAAAACAAAATATCATTTTTTCCCAAAATATAAAAATTTCCTGAGTTAACAGATGCATCTTTGCTAAACTTGGTACATGAATACTTGATGATCCATATTAAATATGCTCCTAATGTTGATCCCTTTTTGAACGGGGGCCTAAAATCTTCTTTTTGTTGTTGTTGTTATTGCTTTTGTTAACTTTTAAGATGATTTTCCCCATTCAAATTTACAATCTATCTTGACATATATTTAACACACAGATCCAACGTGATACAGACTGCAATATATAAGGGTTTTGACAATTACATCTTGCACAATTTGAGAACCCCATGAAGCTGGAAATTCAAGTAGAAATAAAAAAAAAGACATTGACGTTAAAATAGTAATATGAGTGGTGAGCAATGTTCCCTTTAAGCTGAGCAGCCGCATAAATATCTGACAGACGCCGCGCAGCTGCTTAGTATTACCTCGCAGCAAATTGTGTAACACATTGCACTAAAACGGATGGTGTGCAACTTTGGACACGGTCCATTGAACCTTAAAGAGAACATTGTTGATGAAGTTATGAGGTCTCGGATTTGATGACGCCTTCAAAAGAAACAATGTGGACAGCATCATCATTTTGTAACAGTAACGAGAAGCTTTGTAATGGGATGAACCAGGCTCAGTGTATAAATAACTGGTTGGGGATATGGTTTAAATTAATCAAGCTTTGTTTTGTAATAAAAATAACTGGACAATGATTTCATCTTTCAGCCCAGTATTCACACCTCTTATTTATAAACTCGATTGTAAATCAAGAATTAATTCTTTTTGCTATTTGTCCTAAACTTGATCCCAAATTCTCTAACTCTAACCAACCACAATAAAATTTGTGTGTGCTGAAAACTTTTAAAAAATCTGTAGTCTTTATATTTTATAATTTTTTTGTATATGGTTACAAAATATGAGATCTTCCTATACAATGCCAAATATCTCAACAAAAGTGGCATGCGCGCTTGGTTGACGTACCGAGAGTCACGGGTTCGAATTTCTATGAAGACAGGGATGTGTTCCCGGGGTCCAGCGTGTCCTTGAGCCCACCCAGCCCCGAATGGGCACCTCATTTTAATTAGGGAAAGAAAGATTGGTAAGGATGTCGTAGTTAAGCCACTGAACGCTGCGTCACTTGCCCATACGCTCTTTTTCAGAACATAGGCATACGCAGCAATAATCTTCTGTATAGAAGGGGCGTCTGTATAGTTAAGATGAGACAGCTGACAATACCTTGTCACGTCTTCTAACAATGTTTTGTACACTTTAACCGTTGGATTTAACTTGGTATCATTTGTACCCTATAAAGCAACTTTTGGTTAAGCGAACTTTATCCAACCATCAGAAAGAGGGAAGCAAACATTTTGTTGCCTAGTGAGAATCGCATTTCTAAAACATTTCACTTTTCTTGTAGCCTAATTAAGAACAATTTCTGATGACTAGATAAAATGTATTTTAGGTGATCATTTCGTATATAAATATTGTCTGTTTCGATGGTGTCAAATCATTTGGAAGGTCAGCCAGGTGTTGTCTCCAGCCACCACCTCCACCAAAATCTGAGCACATAAACATTGACATTTCCCCAGTCTATTTCTATACCCGTGCGCAGTGCAAATAACGGACGTGCGCCAACGCGATATTTGAGCACCAGTGAAGTCACGTGATCATTCGTGTCACATATCCGATTTCAGAGTTTCTCTGTTTGGCTACAAAGTTGAATGCTGAAAATCCGAACTTTGCTAAATCTTTGTCAAAAACAAGTCCAGAAGTGAAAATTACGATTACAAAGTCATTTTCACGCTGCGATCATTGATAAAATCAATAAAGTCTCTAATTTAAAACATTCTTGCAGAAATAACAGTAAAACATAAACAATAAAAATAAAAATTGCAATTACAACAATAACAAAAACAATTTTATTATAATATAACAGTGATAATAAAAGTATAAAAACTATTTTCGAAAATGTGAAATAGTTAATCTTAATGGCAAATAGTATTCTAAGTCACTTCCTCTCTTGATGACACAGTTACTCCCCTTTAATTAAACCTCTCCGCGTCCCCACAATGATCGCCACATTCTCTTGTAAGCAAATGAACATCGATACCAACTACTTTCACGGTGACAAATACGACGAGAACTACAAAAGTCGATTCTATCAAAACATATTTACGTATCGCTTTAGATCTACTCTGTAAACCAACAACTGACACCGAGTTCTAAGGTTGTGTGAGTAAAACAACAGATGAGATCTTCGCCGCACCAACTCATGTTTCACAGCCCAGCTTATAAATTGATCAACAAGCGACCGGTTGACTCAATCTTTGATAAGATCAACTCTTCTACTTGTTAGGCTCATGGTGAGACTCACTGGGGTGGCCTTCTTGGCCAGTGCTTGGCTCGTCTTGACAGGGGCTACTGTGATAGACAATACTCAGGTGAGGACATGCAGTTGTCTGCGGTCAAACAGATGAGTAAATACATTGTTAGCCGTGAGCATACTTCCTGCATGGTTTGAAGCATGTGAGCTGATGAAAGGTCCGGGCGGGTAAACAGAATGATCAATATCGACCTCGCTGTTCTCTACAGTTGAGCTGATGAAAGGTCCGGGCGGGTAAACAGAATCATCAATATCGACCTCGCTGTTCTCTACAGTTGAGCTGATGAAAGGTCCGGGCGGGTAAACAGAATGATCAATATCGACCTCGCTGTTCTCTACAGTTGAGCTGATGAAAGGTCCGGGCGAGTAAACAGAATCATCAATATCGACCTCGCTGTTCTCTACAGTTGAGGAGCAAGGCGTGGTAGTAGTGCCCCGTGGGGAGGGGTTAGATTTTCAGTTTGCCCCCCCCCATCCCGCCCTCAATAAATCCCCCATAAATCAACATTCAAGATAGCCACTACGTATAGGTTATTGGTGATTTCCTTTCAAATGTTCCCATCACCTAATGTCCTGTGAGTCGAACGTCTAATAAGTTGTTTTAGAACCAGCACCAAATTGGTTAAGGATACGTTTTTTTTTGCTGCTTATAATTTTAAAAAAAATGAAACTCCACCTTTTTTTCACCTTAGCTACTTTAATTTGCGTCATGTTCAATCCATTCAACATTTTTGGGGGGGGGGGGGGGGGG
>MUZC01004032.1:73118-87261 GCA_002072015.1 Radix auricularia | reverse complement strand
GGGAGTAGGGTCTTGATTTTGGGGGGGGAGTAAGGTGTAGAGCCTATCAATATGGACTATTATGAACAAACAGCTTTGTGTCCTTGTGTTGTGTTGAATGAATGGATCAAACACCATAAGACCATCATCTGATCTTGTCCCACGCTAGGCAAGCAACAGAGTGCACACAACATAATCAAGTCAAAATTCAAAATTTCAAAGATACACTTATTAGAGGATCAAATGATCCCATCCCATTAGGATAATCGTGATGTACAGTTGACGAAATCATTGAAAGTAAGAATAACATAAAACATAAATAATACTTTTCTTAGATAAATATATTCCTTGAGGAAATTTTACATGATGGTTAAATATTAAGTTAATTTTTTTATGGAAAGACCACCCTTCATCTGCCCTAACTTATGAACGTCAAAGAACTATAATTCACAGTTTATGGTTTGCAATAGTTTAATTTATTTTTTTTGTTACATTGAAACGCACCGACTTTTTATTCAAGCTTGGTCGCGTCATCTCATATATTCAGTTTTAATTAAAGACTTAATGAATGTTTATTTTCGTAATGTTTTTGTCGGAAATGTCGCTTACAACGATTTAAAGAATTCACCAACACTTAATGTCATTCTTGTTTGATGAGAATCTCATGTTCCTAATGATGTTTTCATTACTGGCGCTATTGAAGTATAGACACCTATTTTGTCTACTATTTCAGTTAACATTCGTCAATGCCCAGCTGTGTTACGACGAGATTGTGGACATCGGTTATGGACAGACAAATATTGAAGTGACCAGCCCTAACTGTGGAACTGGCTTTTACTCGGACAACACCAGGTTTAACTTGGTAATTAGGTCGAACGTTAACCACACCTTGCGGGCATACATATTATTGAAGTAAGTCACAAACATACTATAGAACTAAAACACAAACATACTATTGAACTAAAACACAAACATACTATTGAAGTAAGTCACAAACATACTATAGAACTAAAACACAAACATACTATTGAACTAAAACACAAACATACTATTGAACGAAAACACAAACATACTATTGAACTAAAACACAAACATACTATTGAACTAAAACACAAACATACTATTGAACTAAAACACAAACATACTATAGAACTAAAACACAAACATACTATAGAATTAAAACACAAACATACTATTGAACTAAAACACAAACATACTATAGAACTAAAACACAAACATACTATAGAACTAAAACACAAACATACTATTGAAGTAAGTCACAAACATACTATTGAACTAAGTCACAAACATACTATTGAACTAAGTCACAAAGATACTATTGAATTAAGTCACAAATATACTATTGAAGTAAGTCACAAACATACTATTGAAGTAAGTCACAAACATACTATTGAACTAAGTCACAAACATACTATTGAACTAAGTCACAAACATACTATTGAAGTAAGTCGCAAACATACTATTGAAGTAAGTCACAAATATACTATTGAACTAAGTCACAAATATACTATTGAAGTAAGTCGCAAACATACTATTGAAGAAAGTCACAAACATACTATTGAACTAAGTCACAAATATACTATTGAAGTAAGTCGCAAACATACTATTGAAGTAAGTCACAAACATACTATTGAACTAAGTCACAAATATACTATTGAAGTAAGTCACAAACATTCTACTGAAGAAAGTCACAAACATACTATTGAACTAAGTCACAAATATACTATTGAAGTAAGTCGCAAACATACTATTGAAGTAAGTCGCAAACATACTATTGAAGTAAGTCACATTTGGGCCAAATCAAAGAATCCGTTACGAACCGTCTTAGTGTAGTTGACCAGTGACCACTTAACTTCTATCTTGCTCCACCACTGTAAGCTACTGAGTAGGAAGTAGAAGGTTTGGGGGGGGGGGGGAACGGCGTAGCTACAGTGGTGCAAAAATAAGAAAGGATACTAACAGGATGGCTGCTTAATGATCAAAACCGTTAAACAAGAAATAATAATAATGAGCCCTTTAAAGGCCTATGGGGCAAGTGAAGTAGCGTTCACAAGTTTCATTGAGTCACCACTAACGAGCAAGGGATTGTGTGGCCAGCACAATGCCCCGGTGGCCTTGCCAGCACCAAGGCTCCAACACGTTACTCTTTTTTGCCTCGGTTCGACAGTCCAGCGAGCTACCGTTAAACAAGAAAAGTGCTGACAATTCGTTTATTTGTTTACTTGTCCGCTCTTGGTGGCACGTTTATCTACACATCTTTGGCCGTAACCTTCAGATACCCCTCGTCACTACTGTAATAGAAAAACTGTAAACAACGCCGCAAATCAAGACACCAGTCCGTCGTCTGTGAATCAAATGACTTCAACGGCCTTCCCTATATTTATAACCACTCCGAATTCCCTTCAGAACACACACAGTCTCACATCTCAGTCAGCCAAGTGATATCGTCAAACAATGTAATCACCACAAACACGACTGTTCCAATGGCCACGACTACATGATAGCAAAATCTTAAAATGTTTCGTTTGTAATTATCCATGTTTTGAGTTAACATTTTCTTGTTTAAACCTGACGCGCCCAATCATTAAAATAACCGGAAGTCAGCGTCCTGTGACAATCTCATCTCCACCCGCAGCTCTGTGGCTCTGGAGTCAGCACCGAACTGTGTCTCCGACTACTTGTGTGTCGGTGGTGTCAACTTCTGTGGTGGCTGGGCCACTCCTCAGGTCGACGCCACATAATATTCCATCATCCCAGGTCTCCAGAACTTCACGGTGTCATTCGTAACAGATGGTGAAATTACTGACCGGGGATTTAAGGTTGGCTTTTCTTGGAAATATTTTGCTAAGAAATCATTTCAAGTTTAAATGACCTGTATAACGCTACTGTTTTTCTCCCTTAAATTCCCCAAGTTTACCTCAAATCTAAAGTTCCCTGTGTTTTTCTCAGAATATCATATCTCTATAACGTTTTCCCCAAATCTCATTTTCCCCTCGATTTCTCCAGAGACCAATGTTCCCCGCTTTTTCCCACAATTCCCTATCCTCAGCTTCCGACACTTTCCTCAGATACAAATCACACTTAATGAGTACCGAGGGACCAGACTGAACACGCTCAAAGATGGGGTGGGCACCGATGCTGGCAGCGTCATACTGGAGTCGACCGACAGCACTAACCCCGTCACTAGCTACCGGGACAAATGCGCAGAGGGTGGTGTCTACGTGCCCGACTACAGCACTTCGAACCCGTGGTACTACGGTACAACAAACTCCTACTGGTATCCGACAACAGCCTGGTACGACTACTACCGACAGACAAGCCCCGGGTACAACAACTGGCAAACAGACAGTCAGATCCCGCAGGTGATGCCGCATACATTAGGTTGTAGGTGAGTCAGATCATCGCTGAATTAAGAGAGAAAGAATCCGACAAGCGGAGAGTAGAGGAAGACATCAATAGAATCATCCAGTATTTAAGTGCATGAAGAGGATGGCAGCATCGAAGTTCCAAAAAAAAAAAAAAAATCGATTTAACTTAAATAATTCAACCAGTTGGTCAAATGTCATATACATGAGTGCGTCGCTAAAGACAACACATGATCCAAGCAACATTAAATACATTTTTGATCTAAATGAATTCAACAAATAACTCTATACTTAGAAAGTAAATGTGTATTTAATATTTATGTATGTTTAATTAAGAAATTTCGAAACAATTTTGAACTGCAAATAAAAATAATAAATTATCTGAATGTGTTATTTTCCTGCTTTTCCTAGACAGCTGAGAACTGTAGCTGCATAAATTGTTATTAACTTAGTTTGAATTTGAGATGACAAGTTTTTGTACACTTTTTCACACGTCGTTCTCGGAGTTCTCTATCTTACTTTTCAAGCAAATGCATCGGTTCCAGGATATTACATTAATTTGCAACGGTATTGTCCTCGTTTTTACATAAAAAAGCCATATTTAAATTAGCCAGGAATGAATATGTCAAAGATTTTAACAAAAACTTCTTGCTACTTTATTGTGTTTTCTTTTATAACGTATTGTTTCTTTATTGTCTTTTTAAACTTCAATTTCTGATTCCTTCAAATGGCAAACAATTTTGGTATTGTTGAGCACTTGTCCAAAGGTGGCTAATTTTGAATTTATGAGTTCCAAGTTTTAATTCCATTAGTGAGGCAATTTTGTTAATTTTTGTGTGTATATGCAACAAAAACCCCCCATTAAAATTAAGAAAATAATGCTTTGAAAGAATGAACCATTTTTCATTGTTGTACACCAAATATTTTTTTCCAGTGGCTTACTTCCGTTAAAATTAAACTTGAATTAATTATATGTGTCATTAAATTAGTGTCATGTTCGTACACCACTTAAGCCCCTATGTTTTTTCAGCTCAGTAGCATTAGTATCAGAAGATTCATTATTTACTTGAAGTTTTGGCATTAGAAACGTTCACTTATTTTAATATAGTTTCTTGATTTCTTTAATATTTTTATATTGGCTTTAAAATTTTTTAATTAAATATTAAGTTAACGTTTTTCAATTTTAGAAGCTTGTGGGACGTGGTGGTCGAGAGGTAGCGCTCTCGACTGTCACACTGATGGTCACGAGTTCGAATCCACACGAAAGTGAGGATTTGTTCTCGGGGCCTGAGGAGTCCCCGAGTCACCCAGCTCCGAATGGGTACCTAACTAGACAATAGTTAGGCGGCTGGGGTAATGCGTGGAACCCCTATAGCCGTGGCCTGTGACCGCTGCATCACTTGCCAACAGATCATCTCTCATGGTCTGTGGACGCAATTATCTTCTGCATAGAAGGAGCGTCTGTATATCTAAGATAACGAGGAATTTTCCGCCCCTCCCCAAACAATGTGCCGCTTAGAGCATCTTTTTGGCTCATGTTTGAAATTGATAGGATACAATCATTTTTGCATTTATAACAGTAGAGGCTGTCTAATTTGAAGAACGAATTAAGTTACCACTGCATCAGTGTACTTAAAACATTGCAGCATTAGTATCAGAATAATTTATACACAATAAGGAGTTTGAAGTTTTTGGTTGAAGAAACGTTCCCAAACTTCAGGAAAGTTCCTTAATTTCTTTTAATAACTTTATAATTTGCTTTTATTTTTATTTCTATAAAAGGATCAACGTTATTGTAAAACGTTCCTTGCTAGAAACTAATAAACGACTAGGAATTTGCCGCCGCTAGCGAAGTGCCGCCAGGGCCACCCCCGCCCCTCCTGGCTATGCCACTGGCTGTGAGAGAGTTTCTGGGATAAAAACAAATCAAAGCTTATTTATTATTTGAAAGATAGCTTATGAATTGCTGTTATGCCTTACTTGGCATTTTTAAAGAGCTGCATAAACGTAATTCATATCTGCAAGAAAAGTAGATACATTTAATTATTCTTAGTGACAAAGTGTCAGCCTTTACAAAAAAGCTTGATCATTGGAAAACAAGATAATTTAAAAGTAACGTTGATCAATTTTACGATTAACCCATGAACTAGAAAATGCTGAAAACAATAAACAACTGTTGATTTCTAACCATACTTAAACACAGCAGGTTCAATTTAACTTCCACTTTGGTAACTTGAATGTTCAGAGTTTTTCGTTGGTCTCCAGTCCGTTTCTTGAAAACTTTAAATTTACCAACATCAAAGTTAGTCCAATTCACTGAACTGACCAGCGATACAACTTTAAATATGTTGCATCAGAAGGTAAGCTTCATGAAATTTTGGAGTATACTTAAATATATCAGAAAGCTTTTAAAATACTTTTACCCTTTGAAACTTAACATCTTTGTGAATGTCGATCTACTGCATTGATTACAATTTTTTAAAAATCGTTCACGACTTAAAGATGAATATGAACTACGATGGAGTATTTCAAGTATTATATCTAGGCTACACCTCGTTTGAATGTGCTGTGATCAAATGAGCAAACTCAAGGCTCGCACTAAATAAAATAATGTAGCAGTCTTTATAATACTTTCTTCTGTTTATGACAAGTTTTTTATGGTAAGCAATAAGAATTCAACAATACTAAATAAGTACTTGTATAAGACTAGTATAAGTGATATTTGTTCGTTACAAAAGAAAGCCATTTTAATATGCTTCCATTCAATTTTGTTTTTTGGAGCACGGAAATCGTAGCATTTTAGTATAGGTTTACTAGCATGTATAATAGAAACAAGTTATATATAAATTATAATTAGGTATACATATACATTTCCAGCAAGGCGAAAAGACAATTTTCAGTAGGGGTCCGCGGCTAAGACACAATTTTTTTAAAGTGGTCCGCGGCTAAGACACAATTTTTAAAGTGGTCCGCAGCTAAGACACAATTTTTTAAAATGGTCCGCGGCTAAGACACAATTTTTTAAAGTGGTCCGCGGCTAAGACACAGTTTTTTAAAGTGGTCCGCGGCTAAGAAACAATTTTTTAAAGTGGTCCGCAGCTAAGACACAATTTTTTAAAGTGGTCCGCGGCTAAGACACAATTTTTTAAAGTGGTCTGCGGCTAAGACACACTTTTTTAAAGTGGTCCGTGGCTAAGACACAATTTTTTAAAGTGGTCCGCGGCTAAGACACAATTTTTTAAAGTGGTCCGCGGCTAAGACACAATTTTTTAAAGTGGTCCGCGGCTAAGACACAATTTTTAAAAGTGGTCCGCGGCTAAGACACAATTTTTTAAAGTGGTCCGCGGCTAAGACACAATTTTTTAAAGTGGTCCTTGAACTAAAAAGGTTGAGAACAGCTGACCTAATATATTATTATTACTACTTTACTCTTGGTTCTTCTATCCTCTAGTGTTTCTATGTTTAATGATTTAACTAATTGTGTTACCGTTGTAAGGTTTGAATATTATCCAGTAATGAATGCAGCTGCGTTTTTGTTTAGAATTTGTTTTAGCTGATCAATGTGTTTTGGTGTATTGTTCCCATACAGAAGATGCATATTCTAGAACAACTCTCACCATAGTAAGGTAGCCTTTTAGTTTTATTTTCTTGTTACACTTGTAACAGTTTCTAAGGTTTTGTTTGGATATTTTTTTAGTGACTAATATACATGGGGATTCCATGATAATTTCTCATGTATTATTACTTCTAAATACTTTGCATCTTTAGTATGGCATAGTTGTTGTCCATGACTTTGATGAATGCAGTAACGGAGGCACCCTGGCGTAACACTTTCCCTTGACAGATGACCACGTTCAGTATCTATTGATGCAGTTAGATAGCTGGTTGAAATGTCACAAATAGTTAGTTGCCCTCTGTACCACTATAACCGAACAGCCATATGGCCCCAGGAAGCTACCCACGACGACAAACTATATGGGGGACTGAACCAATTGACAGTTCATCACAGATATAGGGCTTGTGGTCTAAATCCTCCTTCATAAAGATTTTGAGAACGCAGAAGAAGAAGAAGTTGGTTGCCCGCCCGTCTCAGTACCTGCTCGTCAATGGAACAAATGACGTCATTATTCTACATCTTTTTTTCGTACCATACTCTTGTTTTTCTCTCACTGAATAGCAGCTTTAAGCGATTGACTTTTCGTTATTCCTGGGCATTTTATTACAGGCGGAAAGCCATACACACATCAACAGTATTAAAGTGAATGCATGTCAGTCACACATCGACAATGCCAAATACAATTTACTCAATTCATTCATTCTATAGATGCTGGACTATACACCAATGATTATAATAATCAAACCACAAAACCATGGATCAATAATGTATAAGGAAATTTATTTATAATTAACTTGACATCATTTTTTGTAGGAAGCGTCTCTCAATCCGCTGGCATCATATGCCCTAAAGAGGTTGTCTCTGGCACGATCTCTGTTGAAGTTGCTGCTGCTCAGCGCCGCCTGGGCTTCGAACAGGAAGTACAAGATGGGGATGGTGTCCAGCTCCGTAGATGGCTGGTAGTGGCTAGGGCTGGTTTCATAGTACCAGGGGTCAGAACGTGGGTAGCCGGGGCTAGTTTGAGAGTACCCGGGACTACCTCGGCCCCACAATAGCTCGGTGAACGTGTTGTTTCCATTGTCGTAATTCGGGCTCGTCTGATAATCCCAGAACCTTACCTTGGCGGCGCCAGCACATTTGTCTTGGTAGGTGTCCATATAGTTGCTGTTGTAGGAGACGAGTTCAGTTTGGACGCCACCGCTGCTGCTGCCGACCCCGCCGCTGGTTATAATGGTGGGCTGATAGTCATACCGCACGGCATTTATGTGGGCCTGTAGAGTAGGGAATAAGCTGTCATGAAATGGTGTTACTATCTTTAGAACCTGTCATTCACCACAAGGGCTGCTTTATTTAACTCGATATTTCAACCTTATATAACTTAGTTATAAGAAAAGTTACTTACATAAGGACCATAGTCGATGGGTTTTCAAAGCCCGGTCCACAGGCCTAATACGACCTGCACTTAAATTTTAACTGGCCTTATCTTTAAAATAAAACAACCTTGAAAACAATGTTTTACTATAAATCCCTAATGTATGAGACATTACTTAAAGTATTATGTTCCATATTATACGCACCGCGCAACAGACTAGCATAAACATTTAAAGATCGGGAATATATTATAAAAGTATGTCGTTCAATACACTACGTGCCACACCGTGCGACAGGGAAATATTTTTTAAAAGTATGTTCAATATAATACGCACCACGGGACAGGCTAGCACAAAAATTTAGATGTTGCATAGAGATACATAGGATAAACTATAAATGCATTAATTTAATTACCGTACATTTGATTGAACTGAAATTTCGATACAACGCATTGTTAAAAATTTTGCTGTTAGCATAGGGGGCCGTCCATAAAGTACGTCACGCAATTTTTTACAATTTTCACCCCCCTCCCCCCGTCACAAACTGTCACAAATCTCGGACCCTCCCCCCCCTTCCCCAGAGTTGCCAACTCAATAATAAACATTTAAGGACAAATATAGGAATTCTCAACAAAATTTACGGACACAAATAATTTTTTTACGGACACATTAAACATAAAATGTTGACCCGTTTAATTCCTCCTGATTATGATCATATATAGCAACTTTTACACTGTCGATCATTGTGGGAGTAATTTTTCCCGGTCCATTTCTCACAGTCAGTAAACTTTCCAACATTGGAGTATACAATTTGTTTCTCAAGTTGGTTATCAATAAACTAACAGCAGAAAAAACGCGTTCTACTTCTGCTGTTTTTTTCTGTATTGCACCGACTGCATTTGTACACAATGCAAGAACATCAACATAAAACTTTTCAACAGTCGATGGATCATCTACTTTTTACAGCTGTAGTTTAGTTTGATAACCAATGAATATTTTATCGCGTGATTTAAAGTTTGTACTTTCCTTGCTGTCCAGAAAGCTCTTACAGTTTATCAATAGAGCGCGGATGCCACTAAAACAATTTAAAAATTAAAATTTGAATCAAGAAAATAGATATCACAATCATGATTTACTGAATTTTTAAAACTTTGTGATTCCACGTTTTGTCAATTTTTTTTTTACGGACGTCTTAATTTTTTTTAACGGAATTTTACGGACAGGCAATTTTACGATAAATCTTTACGGACTGTCCGTAAATTTACGGATGGTTGGCAACCTTGCCCCCCCCCCACCTCCAAAGTACGTCACACTTTCGAACAAAAATATATTTTGTATTAACAGAATTATTAAAATTTAACATAAAACACCGTGACGTCAAAAAATGGTCGGACACCCCCTCCCCCTGTCACAAGCTGAGATTCAAGATTAAGGATGGCTTCACTTGCGCTAGCCGCAATGTTGTCTACACCATTGTGTGTAAGCGCTGTCCTTTGAAATACACAGGGGAGACGGGGCGCTCTTTTTCGTGCCGCATGTCTGAACACATACGGGTTATTACACAAGATAAACAGTGTCCCGTCTCCCGACACTTCAATGGACGCGACCATATGGGCGTCAAGGACCTGGCAACCACAGCCATTGTCTCGTGCACAAACACACCCGCGCGGGTCAAGCTTGAAAACAGATTAATAGAAAATCACGGTACACTCGCCCCACATGGGATGAATGTGATGTTCGCTTTGACCACCTAGGCGTTTTGCCCCACCCACTCCGCTTTCCTATATAAACTCGCTTTGTCATCTCTCAGCTTCACTTTCTTCGACTCTTTGGATTTCACCGCAGCTAAGTTTCTTAATTTTATTTTTTTATTTTTTATATTCGTTTTATTTGTCTATTAGGAAAAAGCCCTTTGCCGAAACGTTCGCTGTTTTGTTATTTCCTGTCAGGCTAACCCTTACCTTGTTTACGTCTGTTACGATGGCTAGGACGTAAAAAGAATGAGCTCGGGGCGTATCTCCAAGTACCTCCTTGGAACAATGCCCAGCAGCCTTAACTTTAACCCAAATGATGTCAGGTACCCACTCAGGGACACAATTTATTCCAGAGAAAAAACCTTTTCCCTACCAGTGATTCGAACCCACTACTCTCGTTACGCCGTTAGAGCGCTCACGACGAGTTACCTGAAAACCGTGGGCCGTGTTCGACCCGTCCGTCCTAAAGGCGATGGTGAAGTTCTTATAAGGGGGCAGGATGTAGGTAAACCTCTGATTGACAGCCCAGTTACCGCAGAATTCAACTCCACCCACGCAAACCGAGTCATAGCTACAATCACGTGACTCAAGTTCAAGGTTAAAGGCGCTGTAAGGATGACGATAAAAGCGAATTCTCTTAGAATTTGTAGATCAGATCATTTTAGTTCATATCAGTAATAAACAAATATAAAAATATAAATTAACATTGATTCTTCTAGAAATGTTAAAGTCTACATTGAATTCTCCAGACAACACCGACATTATTAGCTAATTGACTTACTCAAATTGTACGTTGACTGTCAGAGATTCAGCACTGGATCTTAGGGTCAGCTCACACCTTGTGTTTGACGAATAATCGCTGAAACCAAAATAAGGGCTTTTCACATAGATGTTAGACTGGTCGGCTAGTTGGGCCTCACTGTCCACGCATAGAGCGAGATTTGGGACAATCTAAGGAGGCATAAATAATGATCCATGTTAGTTATCCCTGAAATGTTGATACACAATTGGAAAATACAACTTTTATTAATACTTTTTTATCTGCATGACCTTCGTGTATGAATAAAAGAAGTTCAAGTGTTTAAGCTTAAGTGTTAAAAGTGAGTTTTTAGCATTTCACGAACGTGCAACAGTCATTTGAAAAATTTAAATGGCAAATCAGTCAACAATTAATGTAACCAGTGAAAGGATTGTTAGCAATTATTATTGCCAAAAATAAAAAAAAATTGGAGGGAAATATTTTTCAATAAAAAATATGCAGTTATCTAGGTATAAAATAAGCTTTATTTGCATTTACAATTAAACGCTCTACACTTACCAATAGAGAACGACCGAATGGTCTTTTCTAGTTTCCCAAACGAAAACTCAATCGAAAATTAGAAGTACTTCGATGAAACTGAAGCCGAAATGAGAAACTAAACAATGCAGAAAATTGAATTAAAACATTGGGCTGAGAATCTCCGATTCGTTGAATTCATTAGAAACAATTCTTTTCACCAAGGAATTCGGCAGTCAACTTTTGAGGCCATGTTTGCCTGCAAAGCGAAAGTGGAACTTAACACATCAAATCTTTCCATAGAGTTTGGACAAATTTGCTTCAGACGAAGATATTGAAAAAGTTGAACAAGAAATAGAGGCTGCTCTAGATGCAGCGACTTTCTCTGCAAACAATCCTGTTGCCATGGCGACGGAGCCATGTGAAAGTTCAGACATTTTTTTTTTTGCCTGACAAAAACTTTCCTAACATATTCAGTGTACTTTGTGAAAAAGAGTTGAGTTAAGAACATTCTTGTGGATACTGTGGCAACGATATCCACGCTATCTGTGGAATACTTAATGAAGCAGATAAATGACCCGGAAGGAAAATTTACTTTAGACTATTTCATAATGAAAAAGAAATAAATCAGGAACAAGAGCTCATGGCAGCTAGCAAATTCAAAATGCAAAGAAAAAATATATTTCTTACGATGACTCAAATAAAACACTTTGGACATTTAATACAAACTAGTGTTAATGTTATTTGAAACCAACTAATGTGGAAGAAACATCTCTCTGAGGTAGACTTACTTAAAGTCGAGATATTCTTATTCTTTTCCTTTTAGTGTCTTGTATTGATGCCATCCGTCCCCCAATATCAGGACTATCGTCTCAATTTATTAAAAATGCGACTTTTTCAAAGATGAGTCTCAAATATGAATCGATATAAAAAAATCTTTTCACGTACGACTTCATGACTCGTAGTGACTGAACTCCATGATCAGATATCACTGGATGTAACTAACCTTCATAAGCCAAACGAGAAAAATATTTAGAGAACGTAAAAGTATGAGATACATAGGACGCAATAATCTTCTGTATAGAGGGAGCGTATGTAACAGATAAGATAAGACACGCCAGGTTTTACCAACATTTGTTGCAAGATAGTGCGATTATTTGTTTTCAGTGCATATTGAACATTAACCCTTCAAAACAATTTTTCAGACTTTTATTTTAATAGCCTACCATCGAGAGGAAAGTTTTTAAGATCTTGTATTTCACTATAATTTTAGCCTACCATCGAGAGGAAAGTTTTTAAGATCTTGTATTTCACTATAATTATAGCCTACCATCGAGAGGAATGTTTTTAAGATCTTGTATTTCACTATAGTCTAATTATAGCCTACCATCGAGAGGAAAGTTTTTAAGATCTTGTATTTCACTATAATTATAGCCTACCATCGAGAGGAAAGTTTTTAAGATCTTGTATTTCACTATAATTATAGCCTACCATCGAGAGGAAAGTTTTTAAGATCTTGTATTTCACTATAATTATAGCCTACCATTGAGAGGAAAGTTTTTAAGATCTTGTATTTCACTATAATTATCTCGAAAACTCCACAAACCTGTCTCCTGTCAACCACGTTAGCAACTGTAGAGACCAGCCAAGCACTGACTAAGACGGTCACGATGCTATATCCCATCATGCTTTAGTTAACACAGCCAGTAGATTTAAGGTTGCTATAGAGACCAGGGCTGCTGCTTGATTATATAGGTTGTGTATGAAACATGAGATGTCCGTGTCAATACAGTATCACGTGCTGGACTCCCACGGCAAGGGCTGTATGTAATGGTCACTGATTCAGACGGCAAGGGCTGTATGTAATGGTCACTGATTTAGACGGCAAGGGCTGTATGTAACGGTCAATGTTTGATTCAGACGGCAAGGGCAAGGGACCATATAAGAAAAAAAACTTTTGGGGCCCCCGGCCCCACATGAGGGAGATTAAAAAAAAAAAATTTCAACAAATTTTGTCGTTAATGGGTACCCAACAACATCCTATAGTTTCATGTTTCTACCTACACGGTAACTTGGAGAATTAGTGATGTAGAAAAATAACAGTTTTTGGGCCCCCGGCCCCACATGAGCGAGATTTTAAAAATTCTTTTTCGCCAATTTTCGTAGTGAGAGGGTACCCAACAACTTCCCAAAGTTTCATGCTTCTACCTACACGGGAAGTTGGAGAATTAGTGATGAATCAGTGAGTGAGTGAGTGAGTGAGTCAGTGAGGGCTTTCCCTTTTATTAGTATAGATTAAACTGGTAACCGCTGATAAGACTCTGACCAGTAGACTTAGATAAGAGACTGACCACTAACCTCTTATTTGGTTAATATTTAGAGACAATTGTTACAGCCAGACAATATATAGAGGCAATTGTTACACCCATTAAATAGAGACAGTTGTTACAGCCATTAAATAGTTAGAGACAATTGTTACAGCCAGACAATATTTAGAGACAATTGTTACAGCCAGACAATATTTAGAGACAATTGTTACAGCCAGATTACAGCCAGACAATATTTAGAGACAATTGTTACAGCCAGACAATATTTAGAGACAATTGTTACAGCCAGACAATATTTAGAGACAACTGTTACAGCCATTATATAGAGACAATTGTTACAGCCAGACAATATTTAGAGACAATTGTTACAGCCAGACAATATTTAGAGACAATTGTTACAGCCAGACAATATTTAGAGACAATTGTTACAACCTT
>MUZC01004032.1:44162-54242 GCA_002072015.1 Radix auricularia | reverse complement strand
TCCCCCTCCCCGAGTTCTATCAGTCCTAATGTTACCGTACCAACGAATACACCCCTAGTTCTATCAGTCTTGGCTATGTCTACGTTACCGTACCAACGAATACACCACGTCACGCTCCGGGTGATTAGCGGGAGATGAACCGTGTCGGAAATCCAAGCAAAACAAGAGACACAGTCTGGTGGTGACGTTAGTGAAGGAACTCGTGCCGGGATGAAAGATCAGTCGAGGAGAACCCGAGAGATTCTTTTTTAAAAAGAAGTCTTTTATGTTTATTTGTGTGCCATCGTTTTTGAGGAGGATGTAAACGGTGTGTACATGTCACATGTTCACGTTGAATAGTCTCCCCTTGGATCACCTGTGTAACTCTTGAGTTTTCTATTACCGCTAAGAAAATTTTGTGCTTCTTTAATCTTAGACATGTGGGATATTTTTTTTCTCCACAGCACGAGTCATAAATAAATTGTTCAACTAATTCGGCCGTTTTTATATTTCCCATGCCTTGAAGAATGGAATCAAAAGGGAAATCATTTGCGGAGATTTATTATTTTGTGATCAACAAGAGTTATGTTTCTTTATCAGCGCTACAAACTTTGAACAATTAGTCGTAACGTAGTTGATAGTGGTCATGGAAAATACATTGATCCTGTGGGTACAATAAAGCTTGTAGGCAAAACATGGATTAGATGAAACCCGAGGACTGTGCGATATTTTCAAAAAGGTAGAAGATTTATTAAATAATTATTAGTTCATTGTGTTCATTTTGAGTTTTCATACTGACATAAATATCAAGTGTCATTATTTATAACTTTACACTACCATTAATTATACTCACTATCACTATTACACTACTCTATATCATCACTATTTATAACCCAATATCATCACTATTTATAACTCTATATCATCACTATTTATTACTCTATATCATCATCATTTATAATTCTATATCATCATTATTTATAACTCTTTATCATCATCATTTATAACCCTATGTCATCATTATTAATAAGTCTTTACTATCATTTGTGTCAATATCAAGAATTTCGGTAGGATTCAGTACGATATTTTTTCCTTTCTTTTTCTTCCCAAAACTTTTACTTGACGTTACACAATTTGTTACGTTGTTTGACGGCGGGACACAACTACCATGTTACTGTTGGCCAGTACTAAATGTTACTGTAGGCCAGTACTAAATGTTACTGTAGGCCAGTACTAAATGTTCTAAATGTTACTGTAGGCCAGTACTAAATGTTACTGTAGGCCAGTACTAAATGTTACTGTAGGCCAGTACTAAATGTTACTGTAGGCTAGTACTATTTGTAACTGTAGGCCAGTATTAAATGTTACTGTAGGCCAGTACTAAATGTTACTGTAGGCCAGTACTACATGTTACTGTAGGCCAGTACTAAATGTTACTGTAGGCCAGTACTAAATGTTACAAAACACGAAGATTTGGCAAGTGTCCATATAAAAGCCCCACCATATAAAGTGTCTTGTAGACACGTGTTGAATGAATTATTGAGAGTGGCCCCCTCTTGTGATCATGTGAATTTTGTGAATTAATGAGAAACTGGGGGAGGGGGGAGGGGGTGTTACAAACAAAGGTGGGTCTGTGTTGGAGGTCTACCGCTACAGGTGTATGCCGGGAAGGTAGGTCTGGGGGTACACACATCAAAGGGGTGCCAGACCGGGATAATCCTGGCGGAATGAGAGGATTAGGGACAGTGGAAAATATGGTGTCATGGTAGTGGTTCTCATACTACAGTAGCAACAGATCCAAACAAAGGTTCTCATAATACAATACCAACATATCCTAACAAAGGTTCTCATACTACAGTAACAACAGCTCCTAACAAAGGTTCTCATACTACAGTACCAACAGCTCCTAACAAAGGTTCTCATACTACAGTAACAACATATCCTAACAAAGGTTCTCATACTACAGTACCAACAGCTCCTAACAAAGGTTCTCATACTACAGTACCGACAAAGGTTCTCATACTACAGTACCGACAAAGGTTCTCATACTACAGTACCGACAAAGGTTCTCATACTACAGTACCAACATATCCTAACAAAGGTTCTCATACTACAGTACCAACATATCCTAACAAAGGTTCTCATACTACAGTACCAACAGCTCCTAACAAAGGTTCTCATACTACAGTACCAACAGCTCCTAACAAAGGTTCTCATACTACAGTACCAACAGCTCCTAACAAAAGTTCTCATACTACAGTACCGACAAAGGTTCTCATACTACAGTACCGATAGATCCTAACAAATGTTCTCAAAAATACGGTACGAGTCCAAGGAGACTTGATGGTAGGTGTTCTCTTAATTTTAAAACAAGACAAAATGACGGTACAGTATGACAAGTACAGTGTACAGTTGGCTATAAATAGCCTGGGTCAACAGGGTAAAACAATAACGAGAACTTTGAATAGAGGTGAAACCTCCGGAGGATGACGTTACTCTAACGGCATGGTTTAACCCTCGTGTCCATGAGATTTTGACTGTGGGACGAGGGTTAGACGAGGGTTGGTCGAGAGAGTGCGACGACTGTGTGAACTGGGTAATTCTTGAGTAAAGACCGTCGTGACGTCACGGGAGGGGGGAGGAAGTGGATATGGGGATGAAGCGGAGTTAAACGGGAGGCTACTATGTGAAACGTGATTGTTCCCCCTCCCTCTGGATGTTGACATTACTTTGACATGGGCGTGTTGACATAATGGTAGGTCACTCTGAGATAGCGGTTCTCACGAACTTGACCCTGGGATCGATGTCAAAGTTTGTCCTGTTGTTGAAATGTATTGTTGTATCCAACATTGGACAGAAAGGTTGACATTCTAATAACTCGACGACTGTATACTAAGACATATGTATACATATCTTATTTCAACAAAGCGTTCCCCGTGCAGGAACCAAACATATCCTACATGGTCTGCTATTGGGCGTGAAATGATTCCCTGAACAAACCAGAAAGCCAACACGCTAACGATATTCAAAACTCTAATAAATTGAAAGACTATACTCAAACCACGGACAAGCGTTGGACGCAGGAGTCTTTTGTGTAGAACGAGGATCTGTAATGTATAAGATAGGATTCCGTTGCTTATATATTTAAATATATTTGTCCCATTTAAACTAATTCACATACAAGCAAAAAATTTGCGTATCGACCATTAAAGCTAAAAATAGAAAGCATCATGATGACTTCTAATCTTGACTGTGGACTGGCTTTGCCAGTTATGATATCGGCCGTGGACTCGCAGATGACTGAAGGGATCGATTCTGATATACATTGTTTGTGTGAAGACGATACAAGAACGGTGTGGGGCGCCCCCTGGTGAAGATAATCGTGAGGAGGGACAAAAAACTTGAATAATGAAGCTTTCCATATGGCAAATATGCGTGACAATATGTGAACATTAACGCCCCTGCTGTGTGTTGTTGTCTTGGAGGGGTGGGGGAGAGAGGGCATATATCTTAGGGGGAAAATCCACCAGTGTTGTTAGTGTGTGTGATTTTGTGGTTGGGGGGACTGAGCGCCAGGTGGTCTTGTTCACTTATACTCACTAAGGTGCGTCTTTTAATCTCTGGTAGTATTTGAAGGGAGTTATCATTAATGTTATACATTCTAAGAGATAGTGAGGTCAGTGGCGTAACGAGAGGGGGCAAGTGGGGCAAATGCTCCGGGAGACACTTTGCCAAGGGCGGCAAATTCCTGGTCATTAATTAGTTTAAGAAAAATTTATATGAAAGTCGAACTTTTATCGAAATAAAATAAAATAAAAACCCTTTAAGAAAATAGCAAAAATAAAGGAATATCCCTAAGGCATGTGAACTTTTAAACCATCAAAACTTCAAAGTCTCTATTGGATATAAATTGTTCTGATACTATAGCTACTGTACTGAAGAGTACACAAGTTGTATGAGAATGCTACTTTGATATGATGTTATCTTAAATGATTCTTAAAATTTGACAGCCGCTCCTTTTGTAAAAGCAAAACTCACTGTACATGAAACATGAGCCAATCAAAACTCACTGTACATGAAACATGAGCCAATCAAAACTCACTGTACATGAAACATGAGCCAATGAGAAGCTCCGAGCAACACATTGTGTGTAAGGGGATGGGGCGGCTAATTCCTCGTTAATAAGCTTCTAAAATGAAAAACGTTTATATACATTTTAATAAAATAAAATAAACGTAGTCAAATAAAGGCAATATTCCGGAACCAATGCATTTGCTTGCCAAGTACGATCGAGCACTCCCGGAACATCGTGTAAAACAAGGTTTTAAAAAACTCATCTAAAATTCAAACTGAGCTAATAGAATTTTAAGAGAAATAGATCGCGAAAAATCATCTTTCTTCAAGAACAAGATACCCAATATTGTTACATTTTATTCGATAGCTCTTCATATATTTCACATAATCACCAAAAATTGCAGTTGTGGGATATGTAACGATTGAAAATAAAAAAAAATTAGACATTGTAGAAACTTCAGAATATTTCATCGAAGTAGACGTGAATCCGATTACGAGATTTCTGAAATGATTTTAATAAACAGCGATCTTAAAATAATGGACTGCAGAGGACCGTCACGTGTTATCTTATCTGTTACAGGCGCGCCGTCTATAATAAGATTATTGCGTCCTACGCTTATCCAGGGTTTGTGTTTAGGGTCATTTTTTACTTGTGTTTTTTCCGCCCGACGGATGATCCAGAGACAATGGTGCAGTTAATATAAGGGATTTAAAAATGACCCAGTTTCCGTGATCCTATCGAGCTGAAATTTTGCACATACACTTGTGTCACATAACAATGCACTGTATCAAAATTTCAGGTAGATTTTCTAGAGAAAACACAACTAGAGGGTAAACACAACTAGAATGTAAACACACTTAGAGGGTAAACACAACTAGAGGGTAAACACAACTAGAATGTAAACACACTTAGAGGGTAAACACAACTAGAGGGTAAACACAACTAGAGGGTAAACACAACTAGAGGGTAAACACACTTAGAGGAAAAACACAACTAGAGTAAACACACTTAGAGGGTAAACACAAATAGAGGGTAAACACAACTAGAGGGTAAACACAACTAGAGGGTAAACACAACTAGAGGGTAAACACACTTAGAGGGTAAACACAATTAGAGGGTAAACACAACTAGAGGGTAAACACAACTAGTGGGTAAACACAACTAGAATGTAAACACACTTAGAGGGTAAACACAACTAGAGGGTAAACAGAACTAGAGTAAACACACTTAGAGGGTAAACACAACTAGAGGGTAAACACAACTAGAGGGTAAACACAACTAGAGGGTAAATACAACTAGAATGTAAACACACTTAGAGGGTAAACACAACTAGAGGGTAAACACAACTAGAGTAAACACACTTAGAGGGTAAACACAACTAGAGGGTAAACACAACTAGAGGGTAAACACAACTAGAGGGTAAACACAACTAGAGTAAACACACTTAGAGGGTAAACACACTTAGAGGGTAAACACAACTAGAGGGTAAACACAACTAGAGGGTAAACACAACTAGAGGGTAACGACAACTAGAGGGTAAACACAACTAGAACGTAAACACACTTAGAGGGTAAACACAACTAGAGGGTAAACACAACTAGAGTAAACACACTTAGAGGGTAAACACAACTAGAGGGTAAACAAAACTAGAGGGTAAACACAACTAGAGGGTAAACACAACTAGAGGGTAAACACAACTAGAGGGTAAACACAACTAGAATGTAAACACACTTAGAGGGTAAACACAACTAGAGGGTAAACAAAACCAGAGGGTAAACACAACTAGAGGGTAAACAAAACTAGAGGTTAAACACAACTAGAGGGTAAACACAACTAGAGGGTAAACACAACTAGAGGGTAAACACAACTAGAGGGTAAACACAACTAGAATGTAAACACACTTGGAGGGTAAACACAACTAGAGGGTAAACACAACTAGAGGGTAAACACAACTAGAGTAAACACACTTAGAGGGTAAACACAAATAGAGGGTAAACACAACTAGAACGTAAACACACTTAGAGGGTAAACACAACTAGAATGTAAACACACTTAGACGCTTAGAGGGTAAACACAACTAGAGTAAACACACTTAGAGGGTAAACACAACTAGAGGGTAAACACAACTAGAGGGTAAACACAACTAGAGGGTAAACACACTTAGAGGGTAAACACAACTAGAGGGTAAACACAACTAGAGTAAACACACTTAGAGGGTAAACACAACTAGAACGTAAACACACTTAGAGGGTAAACACAAATAGAATGTAAACACACTTAGAGGGTAAACACAACTAGAGGGTAAACACAACTAGAGTAAGCACACTTAGAGGGTAAACACAACTAGAGGGTAAACACAACTAGAGGGTAAACACAACTAGAGGGTAAACACAACTAGAGGGTAAACACAACTAGAATGTAAACACAACTAGAGGGTAAACACAACTAGTATGTAAACACAACTAGAGGGTAAACACAACTAGAGGGTAAACACAACTAGAGTAAACACAACTAGAGTAAACACACTTAGAGGGTAAACACAACTAGAGGGTAAACACAACTAGAATGTAAACACACTTAGAGGGTAAACGCAACTAGAGGGTAAACAAAACTAAAGATACGATGAGATGTTTACGATCCAAAAAGTTCATTTTCCAGTTTACCAAGTCCCATCACATGGTCCAGTTTACCAAGTCCCATCACATGGTCCAGTTTACCAAGTCCCACCACATGGTCGTGTTTACCAAGTCCCACCACATGGTCCAGTTTACCAAGTCCCACCACATGGCCCAGTTTACCAAGTCCCACCACATGGTCGTGTTTACCAAATCCCACCACATGGTCCAGTTTACCAAGTCCCACCACATGGTCCAGTTTACCAAGTCCCACCACATGGTCCAGTTTACCAAGTCCCACCACATGGCCCAGTTTACCAAGTCCCATAACATGGTCCAGTTTACCAAGTCCCACCACATGGCCCAGTTTACCAAGTCCCATCACATGGTCCAGTTTACCAAGTCCCACCACATGGCCCAGTTTACCAAGTCCCACCACATGGCCCAGTTTACCAAGTCCCACCACATGGTCCAGTTTACCAAGTCCCACCACATGGTCCAGTTTACCAAGTCCCATCACGTGACCCAGTTTACCAGGTCCCATCACAGGGTCAAGTTACTTTAAAAGAAAATTTCTATTTTTAGCCTATCCAAAATCTGAAACCTGGTTAAAAAAATGTATCAGTCCTGAAAATGTTTCTGTCTACTGGGGGACGGGTTATTTTATGTTTATTTACAGACGTTGCTGGAATCAACATGTCAAGATCTTTTGACCTTTTCCCTCTACTTGGCGTCAACCTTCCCTCCCCTTGTTTTCTGTGCTAAAAATAGCCTCATATCCAGGGTTATGTAGCAGGGGTTCGGAATCGCCGAGTTCATCTTACATTTAAAGGTGACTTAGAACAGAACTGTGACGTAATAAACGAAAATTCGGATTGATATAACCTTGACCCATAAATAACAAATTTGTATGATTGAATCTGCCATTTAAAAACCAAGGAGATGCTGACAGAAATCTCAACAGGAATGCCATTAAAACAATTTTACTCACTAGGATTATATTTCAGGGGTAATAAATCGCTTCATTAAAAATGGACCTTAGGTTCAAAGTTAGAGTTAGTTACAGACTTATAGATTCAGTGGTTAGTTCTCTCATGTATTTATATATATATATATCACATTGTGCTTCTATATCGCGTTGTTTAGTTTACATCTCTTTTGAAAAACTGGTTGTAGAAATATCCATCTAGTTGAAGAGATGTCTAATGTTATAATGTCCACCTTGTTGTACAGATGTCAGTAATGTTGTACAGATGTCATTAGTGTTGTACAGATGTCAGTAGTGTTGTACAGATGTCAGTAGTGTTGTACAGATGTCAGTAGTGTTGTACAGATGTCAGTAGTGTTGTACAGATGTCAATAATGTTGTACAAATGTCAGTAGTGTTGTACAGATGTCAGTAGTGTTGTACACATGTCAATAGTGTTGTACAGATGTCAGTAGTGTTGTACATATGTCAGTAGTGTTGTACAGATGTCAGTAGTGTTGTACAGATGTCAGTAGTGTTGTACAGATGTCAGTAGTGTTGTACATATGTCAGTAGTGTTGTACAGATGTCAGTAGTGTTGTACATATGTCAGTAATGTTGTACAGATGTCAATAGTGTTGTACAGATGTCAGTAGTGTTGTACAGATGTCAGTAGTGTTGTACAGATGTCAATAAGTTGTACAGATGTCAGTAGTGTTGTACAGATGTCAGTAGTGTTGTACAGATGTCAGTAGTGTTGTACAGATGTCAGTAGTGTTGTACAGATGTCAGTAATGTTGTACAGATGTCAGTAGTGCTGTACAGATGTCAGTAGTGTTGCACAGATGTCAATAGTGTTGTATAGATGTCACTAGTGTTGCACAGATGTCAGTAGTGTTGTACAGATGTCAGTAGTGTTGTACAGATGTCAATAATGTATTACAGATGTCAATAGTGTTGTACAGATGTCAGTAGTGTTGTACAGATGTCAATAGTGTTGTACAGATGTCAATAGTGTTGTACAGATGTCAGTAGTGTTGTACAGATGTCAATAGTGTTGTACAGATGTCAGTAGTGTTGCACAGATGTCAGTAGTGTTGTACAGATGTCTTGCACAATTTCCTCTAAGGTTTGCTGGTCCATTTGAAAAGGTTAACATCATCCATTTTGTGTGCAATATTTTACCATATGTGCTGCGCGGTAAGTCTAAACTGCTGGATGGGGTCGGTCTAATATCTGCGCGGCCGCGCAGCTTAAAGGGAACATTGATGTCTATTAGTTGAGATGTCCCAGCGGTTAGTTCCAAATGTCGATCTTTGGCCAACATAAAACCAGTGTAAATCACCTTAGAAATTACCTGCATGTGTGTGGGTGGGTGCCGGTAGCGCTTGTACCTTTGTTACGTCACACTCAATGGATGGCGAACGTCTGCCAAGGTATGATTCACACAATGTTTCAACTCAATGGGGGGTGGATACTTGAGGACATCTTTAGGACTACATCATGAGGTGAGGTAAGGCTGTATGTCTATGTTAGTATGTGGTACAGCTAGTCTGTATGTCTATGTTAGTATGTGGTACAGCTGGTCTTCATGTCTATGTTAGTATGTGGTACAGCTAGTCTGTATGTCTATGTTAGTATGTGGTACAGCTAGTCTGTATGTCTATGTTAGTATGTGGTTCAGCTTGTCTGTATGTCTATGTTAGTATGTGGTTCAGCTAGTCTGTATGTCTATGTTAGTATGTGGTACAGCTGGTCTGTATGTCTATGTTATTATGTGGTACAGCTGGTCTTCATGTCTATGTTAGTATGTGGTTCAGCTAGTCTGTATGTCTATGTTATTATGTCATAAAGCTAGTCCGCATGTCAATATTAGTGTATGGTACAGCTAGTCTGTATGTCCATGTTAGTATGTGGTACAGCTAGTCTGTATGTCTATGTTGTATGGTACAGCTAGTCTGTATGTCGATGTTAGTTAGTATGTGGTGCAGCTCTCCTTTATGTATGTAAGTATATGTTTAACTCTCTTTTTGTGCAGTAAGCTCTAATTGTATCAACGTATCAGCCTGCAAAAAACTCAGTTACAGTTTCAAACAACATTTCGTGCACAATTGAAAACAAATCTTTTTAGGCAAATTATAGTGGGTTTTTTCCCTTTTTTTGCGAAGGATGCTATAAATTCTAGGAGATAGTGAGGCAAACAGTACTATAAATTCTAAGAGATAGTGAGGCGAACAGTGCTATAAATTCAAAGAGATAGTGAGGCGAACACTACTATAAATTCTAAGAGATAGTCAGGCGAACACTACTATAAATTCTAAGATATAGTGAGGCGAACAGTACTATAAATTCTAAGATATAGTGAGGCGAACACTACTATAAATTCTAAGATATAGTGAGGCGAACACTACTATAAATTCTAAGATATAGTGGTGCGAACAGTA
>MUZC01004032.1:24848-35582 GCA_002072015.1 Radix auricularia | reverse complement strand
TCCCTGTTGTTCCAACTGTAATACAGATGTAATATGTGCCCTGTTGTTCCAACTGTAATACAGATGTAATCTGTGCCTGTTGTTCCAACTGTAATACAGATGTATTCTGTGCCCTGTTGTTCCAACTGTATACAGATGTAATCTGTGCCCTGTTGTTCCAACTGTAATACAGATGTTATATGTGCCCTGTTGTTCCAACTGTAATACAGATGTAATATGTGCCCTGTTGTTCCAACTGTAATACAGATGTAATCTGTGCCCTGTTGTTCCAACTGTAATACAGATGTAATATGTGCCCTGTTGTTCCAACTGTAATACAGATATAATCTATGCCCTGTTGTTCCAACTGTAATACAGATGTAATCTGTGCCCTGTTGTTCCAACTGTAATACAGATATAATCTATGCCCTGTTGTTCCAACTGTAATACAGATATAATCTATGCCCTGTTGTTCCAACTGTAATACAGATGTAATATGTGCCCTGTTGTTCCAACTGTAATACAGATGTAATCTGTGCCCTGTTGTTCCAACTGTAATACAGATGTAATATGTGCCCTGTTGTTCCAACTGTAATAGAGATATAATCTATGCCCTGTTGTTCCAACTGTAATACAGATGTAATATGTGCCCTGTTGTTCCAACTGTAATACAGATGTAATCTCTGCCCTGTTGTTCCAACTGTAATAGAGATGTAATATGTGCATTATCTAAAGTTAAAACCTTCGTCAGGGTTATCACAGCCCGCAGGTTTACTCAATTCGCCTATTGTTCTGTCCTTGGTAGAGTAGGAATGCTATTGTCACGACAGTTGTGCACTACCCCATATCTTCTTTCATTGCTTAGAGGGAATGGTGGGGGGGGGGGGAGTGTAGCTGGATAGGGGGCCAATGTTCCCTCTAAAGTTCGAGGGTCAGTGTGCAAAGTAAAAAAATCTCGTGTGAAAAATTGCACACAACCCATTTTTTTGCTATATTTTACAAAATTTACGGCGCGGAAATTCTAAACTGCTGTGCGGCATCGGTCATATCTGCGCGTAGTCGCGCGGTTTAAAGGGAAGTTTGGTTGGGGGCCATGTTGGGCTCAGGGCTTTGACACTTTTTTTTCACATGACATCTCTCTCACATTATTTCCTACTGCAATATACTTTTGTTTTGTGTTGATTTGATGTGTACAGTGGCGTAGCCCAATGGGGGAAGTCTTAGTTTGCTTATTTAACACCTCTCTCATAATTTTCAGTTATACGAGAGTTATTGCCTTTTTGTGTGCTTTAAGTGGCGTAGCCCAAACTGATCCTTTTTAAAAAAAACTCTCTGAACCCTACCCTCTGAACCCTACACTCTGAACCCTACCCTCTGAACCCTACACTCTGAACCCTACACTCTGAACCCACTTTATTGTACAATACCTATGTCTACTCTTTATTTTCTATGCCGAGATCAAGAATTATTATTGACAATTGAATTTTTACTACATACACTCATGCACCATCGTCTATTTTGACTTTCTAATTCTGTTTACACCGTGTTGGCCCCGTTCTCCGCACCCTCCCTTTTAAATCGCCCAATGCCCCTCAAACCCGCCCCCCCCNTGACTCTCAACCTTACCCCAACCACCTCAAATTTAAATAGAAAAGATTACGACACTAATAAATTTGGACCGCCTATTTTTATTGGTGATAAGCCAGACGTAACACCGGTTTGCAATGAAGTGCGGAGTGATCTATTTCAAAACAGATCCGATCGCACGTAACAAGAACGTAAACAAACTCATTTATCTGACTGATTCACTTACCGATTCGTTTACCCATTCACTAACCATTTCTGAGTGTTGGATCGATGGACTGTGACAATATTCGTTCAATTATCAATTTTTATAGAGTGATAGCCAAACACTTCACAAGACCAAAATAAACATACTCTAAAGGTTATATCCAACTTGGCATATTCCCATTTACTTGCGTTGGAGTACAAGTACTGGTGAGAGTCAAGTGTTGCCAGATTTCTACGTCGAGTAATATAGCTTTAACAATAAAAAGAATACTTGCTGCATCAAAAGGCGTATCTTTAAAAAGCGTAGATAAGTGGAGATATTATAGCGACCAGTATGATCTGCCGGATTTTTCTAAAAGTGACAACAGCTTTTGGCTGTTCCAACGATTAGAGTGCCAATAGCTCGATACCAAACGTGCGGCCAACTTGAAGGGTTTTAAAAACAATTTCTTGACAGTTTGATGGAGATAAATTCAAAGTGCCCCGTGGGGTGAAGCATCGCCAAGACTTGTTGAGGTAAGGTTAGACTTAGAGCTCGCTGATCTAGTCAAGCTGATTAAAACAACAACATTCTAACTGTACGAGAGAAGCGGGACCTTTGTAGATAGAACGGTTTCAATTTGGTCCAAAGTTTGGTGCTAAAAGTTTTAAAACGAATTTGGTTTTAATTTCAGGAAATTTGCATTTGAATATATATAAATATATATATATATATATATTTTTTTAAAAATTACGATTTAACTCTTGTTATAGTTAAAAACTTTCCTTTACACATATTCAAAATGAAGTAATCACTTGCTTGTCCTTCCAACGTTTCCTGATTGAATTTCAGTTCTGCACGTGAAGTGCTGTGACGCACATTTGATGAAAGGGGAGGAGGGGGATAAACCTTGGCTGACTAAGATACTTGAGGGAGACGACTGCTGCTATTTCACGATATTCACATCAGATTTTAATCACACTAATAATTTATGACAACTCTGAGATAAAGTTTTATGACATCACTTTATTGCGTTCTTAAAATGGACATAAAACACTTTTATCTGTAACAAGAGACATCACTCTGATCTTTTATCTGTAACATTACATGCTTGTCATCTCAGTAGCTGTTAGTAACCTCCCTTCTCAACCCTCCAATGGTCATCACGTGATTTGTCACCACACATACTTGTAATCTCAGTAGCTGCTAGTAACCTCCCTTCACTTCTACACAAGGGCATCACTAAGATATTGTATCTGTAATATTACTTACTTGAACGTGTCATCCCAGTAGTAGCCTCCCTTCTCTACCATCCAAGGGACATAATAATAAGCTCAACTGTACCCATCAATAACGTGAACTCTGACATACCCAGGGGCGTAACAAGGGTTCGTTTGGGTCCTCTTTGCCCCAGGGAGCACCAGTAACTCTTTATGAGACTTTAATGCAGGTATTCAGGTGAATAAAATTAACGTCTCTCTATGAATGTCTTCTTGATTAGTGACACTGTCAATTATGTGCTAATATTACTAATAATGTGTTTGTTAACATTTCAATATGAAGCTTACTAGAAGTAAACTCATGTTTGGAAACATTTCAATATGAAACTTACTATAAGTAAACTCATGTTTGGAAACATTTCAATATGAAACTTACTATAAGTAAACTCATGTTTGTTAACGTTTCAATATGAAACTTATTTATAAGTAAACTCCTATTTGTTAACATTTCAATATGAAACTTACTATAAGTAAACTCATGTTTGTTAACATTTCAATATGAAGCTTACTATAAGTAAACTCATGTTTGTTAACATTTCAATATGAAACTTATTATAAGTAAACTCATGTTTGGAAACATTTCAATAGTAAACTTATTATAAGTAAACTCATGTTAGGAAAAATTTCAATATGGCTCTTCTACTAAATCTTGTATCATTCTCTTGAGCCATCAACTCATACGGGGCGTGGCTTTTCTACTAAACCTGGGCCAGGACATGGGGATGTAGGAGAGAACATTGTGAGAGTGTTGAGTTAACAAAGACCCGGATGTACTTTAGACTCATCAACACTGTGAAGTAGAGGCCAGTATCTTGTCAATCTCTTCAATGTTTCCTACACCACATGTCAGCACACAGTCAAAACAAGACATCGGCGTGGGAATTGTTTGACTATAGATGTGTTTATAGTAGGACTGCCAACCTAGGCACGTCACTGCCAACCCGTCACTGCCAACCTAGGCAATTCACTGCCAACCCGTCACTGCCAACCTAGGCAAGTCACTGCCAACCTAAGCACGTCACTGCCAACCCAGGCACGTCACTGCCAACCTAGGCACGTCACTGCTAACCTAGGCACGTCACTGCCAACCTAGACATGTCACTGACAACCCAGGCACGTCACTGCCAACCCGTCACTGCCAACCTAGGCCCGTCACTGCCAACCTAGGCAAGTCACTTCCAACCCAGGCACGTCACTGCCAACCCAGGCATGTCACTGCCAACCTAGGCATGTCACTGCCAACCTAGGCATGTCACTGCCAACCCAGGCACGTCACTGCCAGCCTAGGCATGTCACTGCCAACCTAGGCATGTCACTGCCAGCCTAGGCATGTCACTGCCAACCCAGGCACGTCACTGCCAGCCTAGGCATGTCACTGCCAACCTAGGCACGTCACTGCCAGCCTAGGCATGTCACTGCCAACCTAGGCATGTCACTGCCAACCTAGGCATGTCACTGCCAACCCAGGCACGTCACTGCCAGCCTAGGCACGTCACTGCCAACCTTAGCACATGACTCTCAATCGATGTTCCCTTAAATTTTGCAGCCGTTCAGTTATCTACCAGACACCGGACAGCAATTTAGAGTTACCGCGCAGCAAACTTTGACACAAAGACAATATATGTATGTTTGTGGAATGTACAATGTTGTACGCAAAAATTGGAAGCTGTGTAATTCTCCACATCAGTTGTTTTTCTTCACATTAACCAACGATCCTTAGAGGTAGCATTACTCTCCCTGGCGACCTTACCACGTGACTCTCAACCCTAACACGTGACTCTAAACCTTAACACGTGACTCTCAACCATAGCAGGTGACTCTCAACCGTAGCCCGTGACTCAACCTTATCACGTGTCTCTCAACCTTAACACGTGACTCTCAACCTTAACACGTGACTCTCAACCTTAACACGTGACTCTCAACCTTAACACGTGACTCTCAACCTTAACACTTGACTCTCAACCTTAACACGTGACTCTCAACCTTAACACGTGACTCTCAACCTTAACACGTGACTCTCAACCTTAACACGTGACTCTCAACCTTAACACTTGACTCAACCTTAGCACGTGACTCTCAACCTTAGCACGTGACTCTCAACCTTAACACGTGACTCTCAACCTTAACAAATGACTCAACCTTAGCACGTGACTCTCAACCTTAACACGTGACTCTCAACCTTAACAAATGACTCAACCTTAACACGTGACTCTCAACCTTAACACGTGACTCTCAACCTTAGCACGTGACTCTCAACCTTAGCACGTGACTCTCAACCTTAACACGTGACTCTCAACCTTAACACGTGACTCTTAACCATACCACGTGTCTCTCAACCTTAACACTTGACTCAACCTTAGCACGTGACTCTCAACCTTAACACGTGACTCTCAACCTTAGCACGTGACTCTCAACCTTAGCACGTGACTCTCAACCTTAACACGTGACTCTTAACCATACCACGTGACTCTCAACCTTAACAAGTAACTCTCAACCTTAACAAGTAACTCTCAACCTTAACAAGTAACTCTCAACCTTAACAAGTGACTCTCAACCATACCACGTGACTCTCAACCATACCACGTGACTCTCAACCATACCACGTGACTCTCAACCTTAACAAGTGACTCTCAACCTTAACACGTGACTCTCAACCTTAACAAGTGACTCTCAACCATACCACGTGACTCTCAATCTTAACAAATGACTCAACCATACAACGTGACTCTCAATCTTAACAAATGACTCAACCATACAACGTGACTCTCAACCTTAACAAGTGACTCTCAACCTTAATAAGTGACTCTCAACCATACCACGTGACTCTCAACCTTAGCACGTGACTCTCAACCATACCACGTGACTCTGAATCTTAACAAATGACTCAACCATACAACGTGACTCTCAACCTTAACAAGTGACTCTCAACCTTAACAAGTGACTCTCAACCTTAACAAGTGACTCTCAACCATACCACGTGACACTCAATCTAACAAATGACTCAACCATACAACGTGACTCTCAACCTTAACAAGTGACTCTCAACCTTAACACGTGACTCTCAACCTTAGCACGTGACTCTCAACCTTAGCACGTGACTCTCAATCTTAACAAATGACTCTCAACCTTAACACGTGACTCTCAACCTTGCCACGTGACTCTCAACCTTAGCACGTGACTCTCAAACTTAACAAGTGACTCTCAACCTTAACACGTGACTCTCAACCTTGCCACGTGACTCTCAACCTTAGCACGTGACTCTCAACCTTAACAAGCTACTCTCAACCTTAGCACGTGACTCTCAACCTTAGCACGTGACTCTCAAACTTAACAAGTGACTCTCAACCTTAACACGTGACTCTCAACCTTAGCACGTGACTCTCAACCATAGCACGTGACTCTCAACCTTACCACGTGACTCTCAACCTGAACACGTGACTCTCAACCTTAACACTGGATTCACAACCTTACCACGTGACTTTCAACCTTAACACGTGACTCTCAACCTTAACACGTGACTCTCAACCTTACCACGTGACTCTCAACCTTACCACGTGACTCTCAACCTTAACACGTGACTCTCAGCCTTAGCACGTGACTCTCAATCTTAGCACGTGACTCTCAACCTTAGCACGTGACTCTCAACCTTAACACGTGACTCTCAACCTTAACACGTGACTCTCAACCTTAACACGTGACTCTTAAATTAGCACACGATTACAAACCTAAACTCTTGATTGTTAAATATAGCAATTGACGAAGATAACTGGAGTGTGGTTGTAGACAATAGAAGTAAAGGGTTGCTCATAGGACTTGTCATATAATGGCGGAAATCTATTAATAGAAATATTGGGGTCTATATTTTGGACACCTTTCATAAAAGATTTATGAAAGATACGAGTCAATATGTAAATGTTGGTTTAACCAGAAAGAAGTATCCTATCAGCTTATGTGTTAATTATTCGTTAATTTAAGACAGCTTACTTAATGACTTGAACAAGAAGAAACCGTTTGGCAATTTTACCATGCTTACAATTTCGAGAGCTTATTGATTCGACTGTATGTATGCTTCAATACATTGTTGTGCTAAATTTAGTCTAAAAAATAGAGCATTACTCAATGAGTTATGACGTTTTCCGGTTTTCGAGACAACTAAATTAAAAATGTTAGGAGGGATAACGTAACAGTTAGTGCAGTCGTCGTAAACACTGAACACAGTTGGTGCGCAATAAAAAGCAATTTCAGAGTACCTTCTACATGGGGTCTGTTCAACATGGAATTCTGGTATAGCGGGGGGGGGGGGGGTCGGGAAACCATGGCTCGCGAGCCAAATGTGGCTCTATTGATGGCTGTATCTTGCTCTCAGACAAATGTTCGATTATTTAAAAAAATAAATTTATTCAGACTCCTTTCATCTAAAAATTGATTGCATACAAAACAGCGTAACAATGCTATTAAAAAGAATTCAGAGACATAATTATTGTACTTTTTAAGTTAAAATTACACAAAATGCACACATTTACTTGAATTTTTTAGTTTTAAACATATTGCATGGCTCTGCTCTCACATAATTAATTTTTAAAATATCTGGTGTTTCTCTCTCTGAAAAAAAGGTTCCGACCTCTCTGAAAAAAAAAGGAAAGAAATTAACGAATACGGTGGTCAAGTGGCATGCGCGCTCGGCTGGCGTACCGACTGTCATGGTTTCAAATCCTTGTCAAGGCCAAGGGTGTTGACAAGCACATGTCTAAACTGTTGACAAGTACATGTCTAAACTGTTGACAAGTACATGTCTAAACTGTTGACAAGTACATGTCTAAACTGTTGACAGGTACATGTCTAAACTGTTGACAGGTACACGTCTAAACTGTTGACAGGTACATGTCTAAACTGTTGACAGGTACATGTCTAAACTGTTGACAGGTACATTTCTAAACTGTTGACAGGTACACGTCTAAACTGTTGACAGGTACACGTCTAAACTGTTGACAGGTACACGTCTAAACTGTTGACAGGTACATGTCTAAACTATCATGTCACTGTTTCAATATCAGGTTACGTATGAAGTTTGAAATGGGCAACAACTTTGTACCGAGATGCCATGTTTTATCTAAAAATGACAAACTGCATCTGGATTATAAGAGTTACACTCCCTTGATATGAACCCCACGTCATCAAGATCCGCCCCGTCCCATGATATTATTTAGTCTGGAGCTCAGTAGGCGTTAATAACCTGAGGACAAGGTCATCCGGGGACAAGGTCAACCCGGTACCTGGACACAAGACCACTAGTCTAGGGTTATTCTCTACGTCGACTCTTTGTTTAGGAAGAATTAGCAGAAATGGGACCCCTCCCCTCCCCCTGGCCTCATTTCCCTTAGTCCCTGGTCGTCAATCAACCGACAACCCGAACTTGCTTGACCCTTGAACTCCACTACAGGTCATTCAAGTTTGTAAACTTTAACGGTCGATGGCTTGGTCAGCGTTGCCAAAATCGTCTCTGGTGTCACATGGCTCAAATAGTGTTGTCATACGGTTGTTAGAAATACAGTATATAATTACAGAGTAGGGTTTCAAACCTTAAAGTCAGTTATCTTCCGGTAATTGAAAATTAGGGTTTATAATAACAGAGTTGGTTGGTTCGCGTTATGTAGACTCGAAAAGGGGGAGGGGGGATTTGGGGATCAAAGAAAACTCGCTTTAGAAAATATTTTAAAAAACGGCTGTTTTACTTTCTAGACTTGACGTCATTAACAGCAGTAGACAACAGCAGATGCCGGGGTTAACGGCTGCTTCCTGGTGACGTAGTTTGCTTTTATTGGGGTCGAAAAGTGCGTGTGTGTGTGGGGGGGGGGGTGGCAGATGAGGATACGTCCCGGGCGTCAATTTCTCTTTCTACGCAAGGAAGAATTTGTGGTCAACTTTCTCGTGGAAGGCGAGGATAGACTATCGTCACATCCGGATGGTTCTAAGGGGCCGTCCATAAATGGCGTCACGCGATGGTGTCCGATTTTTACACCCCCGCCCCCGGTCACACTTCGCGAAAAAAATCTTAGACCCCCTTCCCATATGACGTCACAAATGCGTGGATCACCCCTACCCCTTAGGTGCGTGACGTCATTTATGGACGGCCCCTAAATACTTCTGTGCTTTTGTTTAGTTGTAGCTGTAGTTGTAGCTGTAGCTGTAGCTGTAGCTTTAGTTGTAGCTGTAGTTGTAGCTGTAGCTGTAGTTGTAGCTGTAGCTTTAGTTGTAGCTGTAGTTGTAGCTGTAGCTGTAGCTGTAGCAGTAGTTGTTGCTGTTGCAGTAAATGTGGATCTTTATTTCGTATTCTGCCTGAAAAGGTATTTATGAAACTCACCTGCATACCCACTTTACCTCACCCACTCCCTTCCCGTCAGAGGTCAAACTAGTCGATAAGGTCAAGACGTTGATGACGTCATAACTTGACATTCTTTTAGAACGAACGCACGCACCAGACCGTGGTGAGATATTTAAAGGAGGGGGGCATGCGGTGGTCTCGTGTGTTTTGATCAACTTCAGATCAACTTCAGAGACAAAGAAAATATTACAAAGACAATCAGGTAGCTTGTTGGATAATGGGACAAGTTTTCTTGTACTTGTAGTTTGTATCCTTATTCCGTCCGTTCCATTAGAGGGAGTTAACTCTCCCAATTAACAGTTCTTTCCCCTTAGATAACGGTATAACAATAACAATTGGAATGATGCTCTGTGTCTTAGATGATATATTGGAAGAGTCCCACATTGTTATTTTTCCTTGCATATTACCATTAATACTTAGCTACTCGTTTAACCCTTGGCTACTCGTTTAACCTCTGGCTAGTTGTTTAACCTTTGCTGCTCGTTTAACCCTTGGCTACTCGTTTAATCTATGGCTAGTTGTTTAACCTTTGCTGCTCGTTTAACCCTTGGCTACTCGTTTAACCCTTAGCTACTCATTTAACCCATGGCTACTCGTTTAACCCTTGGCTACTCAATTAACCTTTGGCTTCTCGTTTAACTTTGGCTACTCGTTTAACTTTGGCTACTCGTTTAACTTTAGCTACTCGTTTAACTTTGGCTACTCATTTAACTTTGGCTACTCGTTTAACCTTTGGCTACTCGTTTAACCTTTGGCTACTCGTTTAACCTTTGGCTACTCGTTTAACTTTGGCTACTCGTTTAACTTTGGCTACTCGTTTAACTTTGGCTACTCGTTTAACTTTAGCTACTCGTTTAACTTTGGTTACTCGTTTAACTTTGGCTACTCGTTTAACTTTGGCTACTCGTTTAACCTTTGGCTACTCGTTTAACTTTAGCTACTCGTTTAACTTTGGCTACTCGTTTAACCTTTGGCTACTCGTTTAACTTTGGCTACTTGTTTAACCTTTGGCTACTCGTTTAACTTTGGCTACTCGTTTAACTTTGGCTACTCGTTTAACCTTTGGCTACTTGTTTAACCTTTGGCTACTCAATTAACCTTTGGCTACTCGTTTAACTTTGGCTACTCGTTTAACTTTAGCTACTCGTTTAACCTTTGGCTACTCGTTTAACCTTTGGCTACTCGTTTAACTTTGGCTACTCGTTTAACCTTTGGCTACTCGTTTAACTTTGGCTACTCGTTTAACCTTTGGCTACTTGTTTAACCTTTGGCTCTCTCAACCTTAACAAGTGACTCTCAACCATACCACGTGACTCTCAACC
>MUZC01004032.1:3387-20278 GCA_002072015.1 Radix auricularia | reverse complement strand
TGAGTGACCTTGTCCGTCTAACCACATGTTATTGTTGGTCCACTGTATGAGAGTTGCCTTGTCCGTCTAACTCACAAGTTGTTGTTGGTCCAACTATTTCTGACGCTATAAAACTGATGTTGTCTAGTACATTATCCCAGTCTAGGTCAATAGGTGCGCGTGTGATGGTCTAATGTCAACTGTTGATTGGACTCGTTGTCACGTGATGAATGACGTTTTAATGACGTATACATGACAGCAGACGAGATTTAGGTAAATCAGGGAGCAATAACTTATAAAGGTAACATTTGAAGTCATGCTAGAATAAAGGTAACATTTGAAGTCATGTTAGAATAAAGGTAACATTTGAAGTCATGCTAGAATAAAGGTAACATTTGAAGTCATGCTAGAATAAAGGTAACATTTGAAGTCATGCTAGAATAAAGGTAACATTTGAAGTCATCCTAGAATTGTAATTTAGAAAGTGTTAGAGAATTCATCACATTTTAACAACTGAACTTCTGATAGCAAACACACATAAAATCGATCATCCCATATTTTCTTGTGACATCTTGTTGAAATAATGACCCGATGATTGGCAAAAATAAATTTGGGACTTGGGACCTTTTTTTTTTGTTGTTGAAATTTTCGATTGCCATAAAAACTTGGGACCTTTTGGACATGACTGTAACTTGAGAAACATGTGAGTTATGGAGCAAATGACTTGAAATAATGACTTGAAATAATGACATAAAATAATGACTTGAAATAATGACTTGAAATAATGACTTGAAATAATGACATGAAATAATGACTTGAAATATTGACTTGAAATAATGACTTGAAATAATGACATAAAATAATGACTTGAAATAATGACCTGAAATAATGACATAAAATAATGACTTGAAATAATGACATGAAATAATAACTTGAAATAATGACTTAGAATAATTATTTTTAAGTAACTGCGCAGCAAACTTTGACACGTAAAATATAATAAATAAGCCTGTTTGTGAAGTTTAAATTTTTTGGCAATAAAAATTGATTTTGTACAAACTTTTCACCCAAGTTTAATATATTTTTCTCTCACATTAAAAAGCGAATCTTGAGAGGAAACGCTGTGAATAGTTGTAACCAAATTAGTAAAGCTGATGTTATTTTTGTTCCGACAATGGCGTAGTTTCGCCTGGTAAAGGTCGGGATTTCTTCAGATAGAAATTTATGAACTAAAAAAAAATTATCCAGGTTCCGATTGGCCCATCTGTCTATCTACGCCCATGATATCTGATTGATCTTCGTTTAATATCCGAATTTGTCTGTTTTTTCCCCCCTGAAAATATAAACTTTGACCACATGTTATTTACCGTGTGACACCGCCCGCGAAAAGGGGCAGTAACTCGGAACTAGGGGGAGATAAACACTTGTCTCGCGTGACTCGACGAGGAATGGGGCACAACTGGTCGTTTCGCCACGGCCAACACGTTAGCGAGAAACCCTGAGCATGTCTAGGTGATGGCCAGCAGACACCTATTGCCATTCAAACACTTGGATTACGACTGTTGCAGACTTACTTTAAGCAAAGGTTGGTATATTATAAGTTTTACTTTTTGTTCCTGAACTGATCCTTATGGACTATGTATCCCGAGAATATAGTTGGTTCTTCTAGCTCACGCATAAAATACTATTTGTAATTTTTAAAATACTTGATAAATTGTGACTTAATTAATTATTAATTACATAAAGAAACAGAGCCAAAAATTCGTTTATAATTTATAGCCAGTGTGTTTTGGTTTCCTGTGCAGTGTGCTAAAGTGTCTCTTAGTCTCATGTGATAAAGAGTCTTAAGGTCGTGTGTGCTTAAGTGTCATTAGGTCTCGTGTGCTAAAGTGTCTCTAGGTCTCGTAGGCTAAAGTGTCTCTAGGTCTCGTAGGCTAAAGTGTCTCTAGGTCTTGTAGGCTAAAGTGTCTCTAGGTCTTGTAGGCTAAAGTGTCTCTAGGTCTCGTAGGCTAAAGTGTCTCTAGGTCTCGTAGGCTAAAGTGTCTCTAGGTCTCGTAGGCTAAAGTGTCTCTAGGTCTTGTAGGCTAAAGTGTCTCTAGGTCTCGTGTACTGAATGGTCTCTGGGTCTCGTAGGCTAAAGTGTCTATAGGTCTCGTAGGCTTAAGTTTCTCTAGGTCTCGTATACTAAAGTGTCTCTAGATCTCGTAGGCTAAAGTGTCTCTAGGTCTCGTATACTAAAGTGTCTCTAGGTCTCGTGGGCTAAAGTGTCTCTGGTCATTTAGGCTAAAATGTCTCTTAGTCTCGTTGGCTAAAGTGTCTCTAGGTCTCGTGTGCTTAAGTTTCTCTAGGTCTCTTAGGCTAAAGTGTCTTCTCTAGGTCTCGTGTGCTTAAGTTTCTCTAGGTCTCTTAGGCTAAAGTGTCTTTTAGTCTCGTAGGCTTAAGTGTCTCTAGGTCTCGTGTGCTTAAGTTTCTCTAGGTCTCTTAGGCTAAAGTGTCTTTTAGTCTCTAGGTCTCGTGTGCTTAAGTTTCTCTAGGTCTCTTAGGCTAAAGTGTCTTTTAGTCTCGTAGGCTTAAGTGTCTCTAGGTCTCGAGTGCTAAAGTGTCTCTAGGTCTCTTAGGCTAAAGTGTCTTTTAGTCTCGTGTGCTTAAGTGTCTCTACGTCTCGAGTGCTAAAGTGTCTCTAGGTCTCGTGTGCTTAAGTGTCTCTAGGTCTCATGTGCTTAAGTGTCTCTACGTCTCGAGTGCTAAAGTGTCTCTAGGTCTCGTGTGCTTAAGTGTCTCTAGGTCTCATGTGCTTAAGTGTCTCTAGGTCTCGTGTGTTTAAGTTTCTCTAGGTCTCGTAGGCTAAAATATCTCTAGGTCTCGTGTGCTTACGTGTCTCTAGGTTTCGTGGCTCAACTGTCTCTAGTTCACGTTCTTAGTGTTTATTACATAGCCGTTTCCCCGTCCTTTAAATAATTTCCCGACACTTTACAGAACTGTCTCTCTTGACAAAGTTGACTTCGTCATTAACTTGTTTCCCCTCATCAAGTTGTTTCCCCTTATAAAGTTGTTTCCCCTCATCAAGTTGTTTCCCCTTATAAAGTTGTTTCCCCTCATAAAGTTGTTTCCCCTTATAAAGTTGTTTCCCCTTATAAAGTTGTTTCCCCTCATCAAGTTGTTCCCCCTCATAAAGTTGTTTCCCCTTATGAAGTTGTTTCCCCTTATAAAGTTGTTTCCCCCTCATCAAGTTGTTTCCCCTTATAAAGTTGTTTCCCCTTATAAAGTTGTTTCCCCTCATCAAGTTGTTTCCCCTTATAAAGTTGTTTCCCCTCATAAAGTTGTTTCCCCTCATCAAGTTGTTTCCCCTCATCAACTTGTTTCCCCTCATCAACTTGTTTCCCCTCATCAACTTGTTTCCCCTCATCAAGTTGTTTCCCCTCATCAAGTTGTTTCCCCGCATCAAGTTGTTTCCCCGCATCAACTTGTTTCCCTTCATCAAGTTGTTTCCCCTCATCAACTTGTTTGCCCCATAAAGTTTTCCCCCTCATCAAGTTGTTTCCCCTCATCAAGTTGTTTCCTCTCATAAAGTTGTTCCCCCCATAAAGTTGTTTCCCCTCATAAAGTTGTTTCCCCTCATAAAGTTGTTTCCCCTAATAAAGTTGTCTCCCCTAATAAAGTTGTGTCCCCTAATAAAGTTGTTTCCCCTCATTAAAATGTTTACCCTCATAAAATTATTTCCCCTCATAGAATTGTTTCCCCCCATCAATTTATTTCCCCTAATAAAGTTGTTTCCCCTCATAAAGAGGTTTCCCCTCATCAAGTTGTTTCCCCTCATAAAGTTGTTTCGCTTCATAAAATTGTTTCCCCTCATAAAATTGTTTCCCCTCATAAAATTGTTTCCCCTCATAAAATTGTTTCCCCTCATAAAATTGTCTCCCCTAATAAAGTTGTTTCCCCTCCTAAAATTGTTTCCCCTCATAAAATTGTTTCCCCTCATAAAATTGTTTTCCCCCATAAAGTTGTTTCCTTAGTGAACTGAAAGAAGTTTCCCCACCCCCACCCGCCCCACAAATTAAAAAAAATTGATTAAACATTTGTTGTCCCTTATAAAATTGTTTCTCCTAACTAAAATTGCTCCTTCTCACATAGTTGTCTTCTCCTCACGAAGTTGTTACCAAAGAGTTATGTCAATGTCAATGTTTTACAACAATTTACTGTAAAAGCTGGTTTGAAAAATTACTGTCGACAGCCGACATTGTTCTTGTGTGTATGTTATTTCTTACTTCCGGGAACAAAGACTCAACAATGCAGGCGGAAAGACAGCAGTGTAAACGTTGGGGGTAAGTAGTAGAGAGTAGTAGAGAGGAGTAGAGAATAGTAGGGAGTAGTACTGAAGGCTCATTGCCAAAGATGCTGATATGAGAATTTGTTAACTTTGGAGTAGAGAGTGCGTTAAAGCCTACAATGGATGACCTTGACGACATAAAGGTGTATGTCATGGTGGTGATGGTTTGACTGAGGTCAAAATTAACCAGAACCGTCTGGGGCTCAGTGTTACAAAGTGTTAACAATACACTATCTACAAAGTGTTAACAATACACTATCTACAAAGTTTAACAATACACTATCTCAAAACAGTTAACAATACAATTTCTCAAGACAGTGTTAACAATACACCATCTCAAACCAGTATTAATATTACACTATCTCAAAACAGTGTTAACAATACATCATCTCAAACCAGTGTTAAAAATACACTATCTCCGGTCAGTTTGAAAATGATAGTAAGGACATTTTTTTAACGTTCCTAATAATTCATTTTTAAATTTAATTCACTTTTTAATTTATTTTGTTAGTTTGGGAATGGTAGTGGGGATAAAATCTTCTTCACTTAACTTAAGTTTACACTGATTAAAAGCATAGCTATCTTGTTAGGTACATTTGAAATGAACTTTGGCCCAGTCTCCAGCTGACACTTCGTTAGGGACTTAGAACTTGATGGGCAACATTCTTGTTGTCAAATGTTGTGTTATTGGTGGGTGTTAGAGCAACATTTTTGTTCTTGTATATCGTGTTTTAGGGCTGCGGAAATTAACTATCAATTTTTCGATTAATCGTTCAAAAAATTTAACGATTAAATTATTTTTAACGATTAATCGGCCCATCACTTACAAATTATAGGAACTTCATAGAGTATAAAAAAAATTTTAAAAGCTAGCGGCCGATAAATAATAATTAATCGTTAACAGCCCTATTTTTATTTTTTAAAAAGATGTTTACCTTGGTTTAGTTACAAGTTGCGAGAAAATTCATGTTATTACAATTTTTTTTTAATCATAATTTTCTATATAAAGTAAATGACAGAGATAATGAAAGCAGGTCATCTAAGTTTTTTTCAGAAATGAAAATGTTCACATCTTATTTGTACTGGGGCTTGGAGAAGGGCCACAAAAGGGGGAAAAAGTGGTGGGGTGGAGCTTTAAAAAGAAATTAAGTTCGCATAAAGTCGGGAATTTTGTAGAAATAATAAATTTCTTAATATAAGCGCTTCTTATGAATTCTTCCCATGAATGTTGCGACTCTGGTGCGTGTCCCAGACTAATTTGGGATCATGAATGCCCCGAAGTATCATTAACGTTATCAGTCGATACCGCCGTCTGGCAGCCGACTGTTTACTTCAGGGGCCAAACTAAGAGTTATATCCCTTTTGTTGGAAGATATCCGATCTCTTTATTAGGAGTCATGAAAACATTAGGGTTCAATTAGATTTGTGTCAGACGTAGTTCTTACTTAGAGACGCTTCTCAAACTGTGCTGTCCTGGTCAAGTTATGAGATACAGAACCTCGTGGTGGTAACATTAAAATTCAGGCCCAATGTGTTGTGTTCTATGAGCGTTGGTTTCCTGTAACTACGTATTTTATTGTTGATATCAGGGTTTGCAAAGAGACAAGAATTAAACGAAACATTATGTAAACACAAGGGATTTTTTCGTTCTATTAATAGCTGATGACAGCTAACACTAACACATAGCTTACTGCAGGGGAAACAATACTTCAACTTAGGTTTTATAAAATGAAACTTTTACAAATGTAATAAAGATATAAAACTAAAATGCTACCTCACCATGGTGATACCTAGACTAGAATGTGTAGGATCCATCCACCAAAGAAAACATTTATAAACTAGAACAAATGCAAAAAAGAGCTGCAAGGTTCATTACTGGAGAATATTAAAAACTGACAAGAATAACACCATAAATTAAATAATTAAACCTCGAAACACTAGAGCAAAAGTGGGCAAAAAATTATAAGGCTAGGCCCGCATTAGTAAGAAATAAAACATCAAGGGGCCGCACCTAACCAAAATTTAGCCTCGAATCAAGTAAAAACATCCAACTTAAACATACATTTATTAATTTTTTCGCTATTATCACAGGCTTCCGTGGGCCACAAAGAACTCCGTAGCGGGACGCATGAGGCCCGCATGCCGTTGTTTTCCCACCCCTGTACTAGAGGATAGAAGAACCAAGAGTAAATTAGTAATTATACATAAGGCAATTCATTCTAATTTAGAAATACAACACAAAGATAACTTAATACAACCCTCAGATAGACATAAGAATAAAAACACCTTTCTTATTCCGTATGCAAGAGAAAACACATACAAGTTTTCTTTCTTTCCGTCCGGTATTCGGGGTGAGGATGGATTGCCTGAAGAAACCAGGAAAGCCAACAGTTTATCATCATTTAAAACTCTAATAAGAATGCAGGACTAGACACAAACCATAGATAAGCGTATGAATCAATAATCTTATAAATAGAAGGAGGGTCCGTAACATATAAGATAACTACAGTCCTCTAGCTAGCACCCACATTCTGATGGAAGAGTGACCGCTGCATCACTTGCCAACATATCATCTGTCATGGTCTGTGGACGCAATTATCTTCTGCATAGAAGGAGCGTCTGTATATCTAAAATAAGATAAGATTCATATACCTGGTAATCATATTTGGTAGGCATAAATTAAACTTTATTTAATTGATAAATAGCTGAAATTTGATACATATACCTCAGTCAAATTTATGATATTGGTAACACACATCTCTCGGTCCAAATTTGAGGAGCACAAGATTTAACATGTATTGTGTTACCAGCGTTACATTCTTGATCTACAAGGAATCTGATAAATGGACAATACAAAACTTTTGCCCCAAACACTCTCAGCTATTTACTTGATGGTGCTGCGTCTGACAAAATTAACAGTTTGAGTTTGTCAATGGGTTTACTAAGTGGGACAGTGGAGTGAGGTCACCAAGTTATGGGACGTCGCCTCTCAACTCGGCCATCACCTAAGAGGCTTACTTACTTACTTAAAACAAACATCTTAATTCAGTTGTACGAGAGAGGCTGACCACTTGACAACAACAGTGAACTTTCATTCCTGACTCAGCCCCCCCCCCCTTCCACACACACAGAGGTTCTGATGGTAGGTCGGACAGCTTCGTGCCAGTTTGGAAGAGTTCAAGTCCAGCCCAGAGTCCCTGTCGGAGAGGGTCGCCTGATCATTGTGATACTCTAGCCAACACTTTTTGGATGTCAGAATATTGGCGTGTTAACCCACTAAAGGGTTTGCTGTCTAATTGCCAGTCTTAACCCACTGAAAGGTTTGCTGTCTAGTGGCCAGTGTTAACCCACTGAAAGTTTTGATGTCTAGTGGCAAGTGTTAACCCACTGAAAGGTTTGCTGTCTTGTGGCCAGTGTTAACCCACTGAAAGGTTTGCTGTCATATGGCCAGTGTTAACCCACTGAAAGGTTTGCTGTCATATGTCCAGTGTTAACCCACTGAAAGGTTTGCTGTCTAGTGGCCAGTGTTAACCCACTGAAAGGTTTGCTGTCATATGGCCAGTGTTAACCCACTGAAAGGTTTGCTGTCATATGGCCAGTGTTAACCAACTGAAAGGTTTGCTGTCTAATTGCCAGTGTTAACCCACTGAAAGGTTTGCCGTATTGTGGCCAGTGTTAACGTCTTATCTGCTACAGAATCTCCTTCTCAACCAAAGAGTATTGCGTCCTACGCTTATCTATGGTTTGTGTTTAGTCCTGCATTCTTATAAGAGTTTTAAATGTTGATAAAGCGTTGGCTTTCTCTGGTTTCTTCAGGCAACCCATTTACGTTAACCCACTAAAAGGTATTTTATCTTGTGGCCAGTGTTACGCTAAAATCAATGCCGCCCACTGCGTTATTGCCACAGACTCACTGACCATTTATTGATCAAATGACCTTTTGTTATAAAAATCCTCCCTATTTTAACCGCATGTCTCTTCATTATATAAAAAGCCCCCTTCAAATTGTTTTATTGACGCCACTCTTTTTATAAACGCAACCCCTCTTTATTATAGAAAAATGTTTGCGTTATCATCAATAAAATTTACTCAATCAAACACAAGGTCATGCCATTATTATCCTTGTTATGTTAAAGATTGGTTGTTGTTATTATCTGTTTAAGCGATTAATTTTTCTTTGGCCTTTTATCGCTCCAAGATTAAAGAAAAAAATCTAAATGTATTGAGAAGGTTTACGATAAGTCAGAGTTTAAGTCTCGTCTTGACTGTAATAAGAAATAAATCAACCCCACACCAATGTTTGCCTGGGCCGTAAGCCAGGAGTTGACAAAACGCGGCAACACTTTATTTGAACAACGTAACAGCAGCACTGCAGATATCAGAGGTTCTCATAACACACACTAACAGCACTGCAGACATCAGAGGTTCTCATAACACACACCAACAGCACTGCAGATATCAGAGGTTCTCATAACACACACCAACAGCACTGCAGATATCAGAGGTTCTCATAACACACACCAACAGCACTGCAGACATCAGAGGTTCTCATAACACACACCAACAGCACTGCAGATATCAGAGGTTCTCATAACACACACCAACAGCACTGCAGATATCAGAGGGTCTCATAACACACACCAACAGGACTGCAGATATCAGAGGTTCTCATAACAGTATATCAACAGCACTTCAGATATCATAGGTTCTCATAACACATACCAACAGCACTGCGGATTATCAGTGGTTCTCATAACACACACCAACAGCACTGCAGATATCAACGGTTCTCATAACACACATCAACAGGACTGCAGATATCAGAGGTTCTCAAAACAGTATATCAACAGCACTTCAGATATCATAGGTTCTCATAACACATACCAACAGCACTGCAGATATCAGAGGTTCTCATAACACACACCTACAACACTGCAGATATCAGAGGTTCTCAAAACAGTATATCAACAGCACTACAGATATCAGAGGTTCTCATAACACACACCAACAGCACTGCAGATATCAGAGGTTCTCAAAACAGTATATCAAAAGCACTACAGATATCAGAGGTTCTCAACACACTTGTGTCCTAAAGATGATGTAGGTTTTACAAGACTGTTGGGGTCAAGTTTTCTTCTTCCATGTCTTTAGCGCCCACGATAATTGCTTTGGTCACTCCGGATCTTGTGAATTATGAGTTTTGACAATGTATCTTTGAGATGAGGGCTTTGGCGTCGCTAGGGGGCGGTGGGGGCGGGCCGCCCCGGGTGACACCATCAGGAGGGTGACACCAGACCCTAAAATTCTATATATTCCCGTTATTTGGCACTGGAAAACTCGGAGGAGTTCTATGGGTTAAATCATGTGGGGGTGACACCATGAGCTACCGCCCCGGGTGACACCAACCCTAGTGACGCCTCTGGATGATGGGGATACTTTGCTGGGCAGCACATCGAGGGTACCACGGACTGGAGTTGGGTGGAACAGGAAGCAATACACACGAGCAATGTTCCCTTTAAGCTGCACGGCAGTTTCGAATTACCGCACAGCAACTTTTGGAAAATATAGCACAAAAATGGATGCTGTTCAACTTTGTACACGAGTTTTTTGTACTTTGCACATGGTCCAAGGAACCTTAGAGCTAGATGGAACATTGGCCACGAGTGCGTCACAGTTTGTTACCTCAACTGATCCCTTTGGAAGCTTGTTAAAGTCACTAATTGTTATTGTCATGAGCAGGCAGCTCCTGTAGTGTTGTGTTTTTTGTATGTGTCACGTGACCTGCCTGTCATGGCCTCGTCGTTTTCTTGGTGAGGGAGGAGTGGGAGAGAGATGGTTTCTTGCCCAATTGTTGACCTGTGGACCCGACCACAATTTAATTTTGAATAATATTGATAGCCTGGGTAGTCGTCGCTATGTTTTGAGTTAGTATTTTAAGTTAAGTCCTGTTAGGACCAGCCGAATGTTCCTAGCACGGTGCCAACACTTTAGCTGTCCATATAGTGAATCTAACATTAAATCAAACGTTTTATACTCAAATATTTTTTACAACTCTGTGTGGAAAGAGACACTCTGATAACCAATATTCACTTTAGGCTGCGTGGCCGCGTAGATACCTGACGGACGCTGTGCATCAATTTAGATTTACCGCACATCACATTTTGACAAGGGTTATGTGCTTGTGGGTGTAAAATTTTGCAACCAACAAGATGATGATGTGCAACTTTACACACAGTTTTTACTTATTTAGCCAACAGACCAACTAAACCTGAGGTAAACATCGCTGATGGGCACCTTTAGAGCTTCTGAACTTGTATAGCTGAAAACATTCGTGTGTTAGAATCAGTGTGTACCAATTAATGTGTACTTCGTATCGACGTGCTGTCACATGTGCAAACACTGAAACACAAACAAAGTTATGTACAAACATTCGACATTTTGTTTGTACAGTCGTGTCGCCACACATCAAATATTTGCGCATCAAAATTTCGTAACAACCATTTCTGCAGTAAGCTATTTTTAGATTGTTATCTTCAAGTCTCTTAAACGACATCTTCATGGACCATAAATTTGTGGCTTCAAAGACTAGAGGACAGATTTAGTGTTCGCTTCTTGTCAAAGTTTTACATTAAATCCCCCTCGTCCCGCTCATCTTACTCTCTAACTCTAACCTCTTCACATTCCATGAGATACATCTCAACTCACATCATAACAAAATTTATGTGGACAGATAGCTGCAGTAGTCAGAGATCAAATATTTGATGCTTGTCAAAAATTCCGTGGAATGGATAAAGTTATTATGTAGACTTCAGTTGTCCGTTTTTATTATTTTCAACGAAATATTTTATGTCTTCGCCTGGCGTAGTGGGTGTCACGAGTTCGAGTCTCTGTGAAGGTCGGGACCTGTTCCCGTGACTTAAAGATGTCATGAGTCCACCCAACTTTGGTGGGTCCCTGAGTCCACCCAACTTTGGTGGGTCCCTGAGTCCACCCAACTTTGGTAGGTCACTGAGTCCACCCAACTTTGGTGGGTCCCTGAGTCCACCCAACTTTGGTAGGTCCCTGAGTCCACCCAACTTTGGTAGGTTCCTGAGTCCACCCAACTTTGGTAGGTCCCTGAGTCCACCCAACTTTGGTAGGTCCCTGAGTCCACCAAGCTTTGGTAGGTCCCTTATATAAGTTAAGGAAAAAGCAAAAGAAAAAGAGCCAACATGATCAGAATATTGATCGTAAGACATATATAAATAAAGGACTAACCCATCATTAACAATTTAAATTATCCTTAACTATAACAAATCACTACAAAGACCCACCTTTAATGCGACCCACCTTTACTACGACCCACCTTTACTACGATCCACTTTTACTACGACCCACCTTTACTACGACCCACTTTTACTACGACCCATCTTTACTACGACCCACCTTTACTACGACCCACCTTTACTACGACTCACTTTTACTACGACCCACCTTTACTACGACCCACCTTTACTACGACCCACTTTTACTACGACTCACCCTTACTTCGACCCACCTTTTCTACGTCCCACCTTTACTACGACCCAACCATGACTCCTATCCACCCTTCTATGGATTTTGTGTATTATTGACAGTCAATATTTATAAACCGTCCCCAGTGTCAAAAGTTCATCGTGTTCTGAAATATTTGAATGGTCTGCGGAGGGTCTCGAAGTATTTTACTTATTGGGTCACCGTGACACAATGTAAATTCAAATTAACAATAACATTCTTCTTAAATTATTTTTTAAAAGCAAAAAATGTTTTGTCGGAGCCAAAATAGGCTTCAGATTTCATTCTGTAACAAATTTCAATGAGTTTTTCCATTGTAATAAAAATCTAGGAGTTGCTGATACCTAGTGAAATCAAGGAGCCTCTGATACCTAGTGAAATCTAGGAGCCACTGATACCTAGTGAAAACTAGGAGCCTCTGATACCTAGTGAAATCAAGGAGCCTCTGATACCTAGTGAAATCAAGGAGCCTCTGATACATAGTGAAATCAAGGAGCCTCTGATACCTAGTGAAATTAAGGAGCCTCTGATACCTAGTGAAATCAAGGAGCCTCTGATACCTAGTGAAATCAAGGAGCCTCTGATACCTAGTGAAATCAAGGAGCCACTGATACCTAGTGAAAACTAGGAGTCTCTGATACCTAGTGAAATCAAGGAGCCACTGATACCTAGTGAAATCAAGGATCTACTGTTGTTTAGTGAAATCTCTAAAAATAAAGCCTGTTTACATCTCTTCTACTTCCTGCATAGTGTGTATGTGAAGTGACGTGGTGTGAGTGAGTTTAACTTCCGGCATACAACAAACTTTACTTTAGCAGTTCCAACATACTCATTAGTTAGTGTGGGGAGGTACAACCTTCGGCCCATGCACCAAATCTGGCCCACTAAATATTTACTATAAAATCGCAGTATTTTCCGAGAATCGAGGAACGTTATCGTGAGCATATTAAATCGCATCTAATTATATAAATAGCAGTAAATTAATTTGTTTTTAATCGAAACAAACTTCAGTTGATTGCCCTGGGCCAAAAAAAATTATAAAACATTATTCAGCGGCCCATACAAAAATATGTTATTTGAGTACTGTATGAATATGTGTGCGGATGCGTAATCTTATATTTGTAATGTTTTGAGAGTTTATTTTTTTATACCTAAGAAAGTCTACGTCGCGTCCATCAACCCCCCCCCCCTGTGGGACGTGGTGGTCGAGAGGTAGCGCTCTCGACTGTCATACCGATGGTCACGGGTTCGAATCCACACGAAGGTGTGGATTTGTTCTCGCGGCCTAAGGAGTCCCCGAGTCACCCAGCTCCGAATGGGTACCTAACTAGACAATAGTTAGGCGGCTGGGGTAATGCGTGGAACCCCTATAGCCGTGGCCTGTGACCGCTGCATCACTTGCCAACAGATCATCTCTCATGGTCTGTGGACGCAATTATCTTCTGCATAGAAGGAGCGTCTGTATATCTAAGATAAGAAGATAAACCATGATCTATATTATTACTGCGGACTTAAGGACATGAAAATATGTGAAGTAATGATTTTATTAAGTCAGTTCACATTGAACGTCTGAGGATGTGGCTCTACACTCCTGTATTAATGTATATCAGAGTTAGATCAACGAGTTTGATATTTATTTTTTTTTACTTCCTCAGGTAGAGGATCCAGATGTGTGGATTATGAATTCGGAAATATCCATCAGTTGGATTGTTTGGATAATATTTATTTCAATTTAAGGTAAGAGAAGTCCTCATATATGTCGTCATATGACGTTATTACTGCTCATAACACGTCCCGAAGCCAGTTAGATGTTAGTTGACAGGCCTTTGATGTCATAGAACATGATGTTAGACTCTACAGTCTACACTTGTAGGGGTCCCCAAACTACTGCCCGCGGGCCAGATGCGGACCGCGAGGCTTTCTCATCCGGTCCCTGGTGACCTTTTAATCTAAAAAAAAAACCCAACTTTTACGTATAGTTTACCACAAAACTGTGTGTAGTCGGTCCCCAAGTTGCTGTTTGACATTTAATGCGGCCCTCCGGCACAGACGTTTGGAGACCCCTGGTCCGAAGGTAGAAATAAAAGCAACGTAGTAATAATACATACGGCATTTTATTTTAACTTGGAAATACAGCACGAATATAACTTAATACAATCCTCAGCTAAACTTAAGGATTAAAAACACCTTTCTTATTCCGTAATCAAGAACAAACACATACACACTCTCGTTCTTCCTGTCCGGACTTCGGGCTTGGAATGGGTTGAAGGAACCAGGAAAACCAACACTTTATCTTTATCTAAAACTCTATTTAAAATAAAAGAATAGTCACAAATCATAGATAAGCATAGCACGCAACAATTTTCTGCTCAGAAGGGGCGTCGTAACAGATAAAATAAGATAAGATAAGATAAGACTCGCATCCCACCTCACTCTTTAAGCCAATCAAATGTTAAGTTTCAAATTGTCACCCCCTGTGTGTTATAGATAATTTCATATGGAAATAAAACAAGCGAAGCTGGAAATATTTATTAGGTGTCAAAGCTTCAGATTTTTTCTGTAAGCGTCAAATACATGAATTTCATGGTGCGCAACTCAGCTACAATCTTCTTATGACAGAGTTCATGCTCTTTGTTTTAAAACAACAACACAGAACCATTATAAACATATATTCCTTATAAAGTAGCTCCTATCAAAGATATGTGTTGTAAAGACATGAACATTAAGGGTTTCCTTTCCACCAACAGATGTTGGACGTTTGTTTGAGGTCGTATTTTTTAAACTGTCATTTAAAGAATTGGCAAAGTGAGAGTCTGTGCAGACTAAACGAAGTTGAACTCTTCTTAACACCAATCTACAGACATTGTTGGTTGTGTACAAAAATTGGGCCGTGTACCAAATCTTGGCTGTGTACCAAATTTTGGCTGTGTACCGAATCTTGTCTGTGCACCAAATCTTGGCTGTGCACCAAATCTTGGCTGTGCACCAAATCTTGGCTGTACCAAATTTTGGCTGTGTACCGAATCTTGTCTGTGCACCAAATCTTGGCTGTGCACCAAATCTTGTCTGTGCACCAAATCCTGGCTGTGCACCAAATCTTGTCTGTGCACAAAATCTTGGCTGTGCACCAAATCTTGGCTGTGCACCAAATCTTGGCTGTGCACCTAATCTTGGATGTGTACAAAATCTTGCCTGTGTACCAAATCTTGTCTGTGTACAAAATCTTGGCTGTGTACCAAATCTTGTCTGTGTACCAAATTTTGTCTGTGTACCGAATCTTGTCTGTGTACAAAATCTTGTCTGTGTACAAAATCTTGTCTGTGTACAAAATCTTGTCTGTGTACCGAATCTTGGCTGTGTACCAAATCTTGTCTGTGTACCAAATCTTGTCTGTGTACCAAATCTTGTCTGTGTACCGAATCTTGTCTGTGTACCAAATCTTGTCTGTGTACCGAATCTTGGCTGTGTACCGAATCTTGTCTGTGTACCAAATCTTGTCTGTGTACCGAATCTTGGCTGTGTACCAAATCTTGTCTGTGTACCGAATCTTGTCTGTGTACCAAATCTTGTCTGTGTACCGAATCTTGGCTGTGTACCAACAAATGATGAATGTGCATCACATGACGGCTGTTTAATTGGGGCACGGTGGTCGAGTGAGATGTGCGCTCGGCTGGCGTACCGAAGGTCACAGGCTCGAATCCATGTACAAAATATAAGATGTATATATTATATGTGTTCAAAAATAGATGTGTACTTAATATGTGTGCGCAGTACTTTTGATTGGTGAAATATCTAGTATCTAGTGGTGTTAAATCCTGCGTTTAATCTGTGTCATATTTTCTGTGTCATCACATTGACATACATGTCTATCTGCTGACTGAAATTGATCTCATAGCTTATTGTCCATAAATTGTAAAAACAATTTTTTTTTAGACTTGTTGACTAAAGTCTAATAATAGACTTTAGACCAGTCGTGGCGAACCTTTCTGGGGCAGCGTGCCCAAAATTTAACCAAAACCCACTTATTTATAGCAAAGTGCCAAAACTCCAATGAAACCCGAAAATTGGGGTTGGGTTTAGTTGGTTTCATTAAGGAAGTAATATTCTAGTCGCGTGCCGGCTGATGAGGCTCTGCGGGCCGACTGTGGCACGCGTGCAATAGGTTTGACATCACTGCCTCCAGACCTTGCCACTAGACCCTGCCACTAGACCCTGACACTAGACCTTGCCCTTAGACCCTGCCACTAGACCTGCCACTAGACCCTGACTCTAGACCCTGACACTAGACCCATTCACTAGACATGCCACTAGACCCTGCCACTAGACGCTGCTACTAGACCCTGCCACTAGACCCATCCACTAGACCTGCCACTAGACCCTGCCACTATACCCTGCCACTAGACCAGTAATGGGGAACCTTTTTTGGGTCAGCATGCCAAGAATTCAAATAAAACCTACTTTTATATACCAAAACACCAACACTAAGTGCCAGTAAATTTGTTTGATTAAGGAAATAATATTTTAGTTCCGTTCCGGCTGATGAGGCTCTGCGTGCCGTCTGTGGCACGCGTGGCATAGGTTCGCTATCACTTGCACTAGACCCTAACACGAGACAGTACCAATTAAAAACTACAGAAGACATTTTATGCATCTAAGCCCTGTTATGAGAGCAAAAACTTTTGTGTCTCACGTTTATAATAACCGCTTGCATGTTCTTGATAAAATGATATCAACAAAGGTGGTCTGATGTGTTCCTTACGACTAATTGTGGCAAATGCAATTTCACGGTAGGTAACTCATTTAAATAGCATGAAATCCAGGGAGCTAAGTTTGATCTTACGGTCAGGTGTGCTAAAAACTGATTATATCAGCAAAATCTCTCGGCAGGCCCCCAGGGCTTATTTCACGCAAGTTTCTCGGGGTTATAAGAAACTTTTTGACGCAGTTCTGAGGGGGCTGTATGGATTAGGTGATCATTGATTGAGTCCCTAGTTAAGACGCGTGACAGCATTTAGTGCTTTGATGTCCTGGTGGGGTCGAGGGGGTTGGGGT
>MUZC01004021.1:1168438-1198482 GCA_002072015.1 Radix auricularia | reverse complement strand
CTATTTCTTGGACTATTTCTTGGACTATTTCTTGGACTATTTCTTGGACTATTTCTAGGACTATTTCTTGGACTATTTCTTGGACTATTTCTTGGACTATTTCTTGGACTATTTCTTGGACTATTTCACTCTCATGTCTGGAAATGCTTGAGACGCTGAGTTTTAAGCCCGCCCCGACCCCCACCCCCTTTGTTTAAACCTGACCCCAATTCTCAAATTATTTACTTCCCCTTGACTTGTTACTATTATAAACATGGAATCTTTGAACAAGTTACAAAACCATTTCAATAAATTCAATATATCATACAGAATCGGACTGCATAAAGCTTTTAAAAAAAATACACAATACACAAAGTAATTTTGCAAGAAGACAATAAATTTGAGATTTATTTATAAACTAATACTACAGTAGGCGTTTCGGCCAATACCTTCAGCAGTACAGTGACATGAAATAACTTACTTAATGAAGAACTTATTTACACAAGTGTTAAAACATAGTATTATATCATAAATTATGTAAGGACGTATTTCATGTTATTGTACTGATGAAGGCATTAGCCGAAAAGTCTACTGTAGTATTAGTTTATAAATAAAGCTCAAATTTATTGTCTTCTTGGACAATAAATTCAATCAGACATTGAATAAATTCATGCAAACTTTTGGGGTGGGGGGAAGCATACAAAAACTGAATAAAAACAAACATTAAATAAATGCTTGCACACATTGACTAAATGCATACTAACGTCCATAAAAAGCAGCCTCTTGCGTAAGACCCCCTCCCCCCGAAAGGGTTATTAGCCCCCAATGTTACACCCCATTAATTCGGAATCCCGGGGTCAACCCCTTTTCTTACGACAGACGCCCCTTAACTTTGCCAGCACCCCCTTGTCGATAGCGTATCAGGCAGCCCCGCCCGAAGGTCACTGAACCCCCGGAGAAGCTGCCTGACGTACATGCTGGCCTCGTTCTAGACTTCTTTCTACCAAACTAACTGTAGAAATAACCTTGGGAATTCCCAACTCCATTGTTCTATCGAAACAACTTCAGATGCATACCACACGCGCACCGCTACATTACACACCCACTCATAGCACAAACGTTCACTCTCACGTATGCAACAAACAAATTAAATGTGTGCCGGGACAATATAAGTTTTCACAGAGCTACATTCTGGAAGAATACGTATAGTTACTTTTTAACGGAAAGCATTTCTTACATCATAAACTGCGTTGTAAGCTTGGAGTAGGTAAAAGTATTTTGGGCGACCTACTGGGTGAGGCGAAAAATGACGTACCGTATATATTCGCATAAAAGCCGAATTTTAAACACCCTTTAAAAGAAAACATCCAAATCAGGGGGTTGGCTTAAATGCGCATTTGTACTCGGGACCTTTTCGGTCAAATGTATCATTGCTGATTATTCACACATATCTAAAATATGGTCAAAATAATCTAAAACTTTTAAATAAATGTAACCCTTACAATCTAAAACTGATACTTATTTTAACGAACGTATTGGTAAAAACACAAGTCTTAACCTGAATTTCGGCAACAAACATCCATCCATCAATCCCTGAAGCGCTACAGCCCATGTAGGGCTTGGGCCTGGTTCACAACCAGAGGTGTAACAACGTCTTGGCATCGGGGCACTTGCCGAGGGCTAATCCTTCAATTTTTTTTTCAATTTAGTATTTTCTTACCTTTTGAATTTTTAAAATATCCATTTGTCAAGGGCGCAAAAAATAAATTAGCCAAGGGCGCGCAAAACCCAGTTTCGCCTCTTTCACAACCTCTTTCCACTCAGTCCTAACCAACGCCTCTCTTCTCCAAGATCGAATGCCCTGTTGACGTATTTCGACCACAAACATCCATCCATCCATCCATCCACCCATCCATCCATCCACTGCCGTACACCTTTCTCTACATCATCTCGACATCAAACTTAGTTTTAGCTCCGACATTGCTAATTTGCTATCGATGCTAATGATTGCTGTCAGGTAAGTCCACGGCTTGATTGGTCAGTGGGGGGGGGGGGTGTTTCATATATTCTCCATGCTACGGCGAAGGTTTATTGCCTAATCGTATTCATGTTATATCGTTTATTTATATTAAAAAAGTCTCTAAAACTGCAAATGAATTTTCCTTTAAAAAAATTTCTATCAATAAAATTTCTAATTCGTTGTTTGTGGTGTTCAAGGCTTATACGCGAAACGACTACTAGTAACAACGTCATACTAGTAATAACGTCATACTAGTAATAATGTTGTTTGAAATGTTTCTAATAAAATTATTTTTAGTGAGACGAAATATAATTATCATTCAAGATTACACGCAACTTCATGTCAAATATATTTCTTTTACCTCACTTGATGTACTATTTACATCTATAATGTGTTTTTTTTTTTAAATAAAATTTATTTGATAATGTAATTTTTAAAATATTCTCTTTCACGTCACCCCTGTCATTTATCATATCTGTTACAGACGTTCCTTCTATACAGAAGATTATTGCGTCCTACGTTTATTTCTTGCTGTCGTTCTCTCGATCTTCGCGGCCACTCGTGTTACTCTGACTCAGCTATATCAACCTTATATAAAATGACCCCTCGAGCCAGCCTCGATTATCTAATTACAGTCTGTTGTCGTCCACGAGCTTCCTCCACGCTCATTGAAGTCGACATTTACTGGTTGTCAGCTGGGGGACTGACTGACACCGCTGTGAATATTATGGGTGACGCATATTTCGTCTGTGCACAGGACGCCCTCGTCTTTTAGCTATAATGCGGAGTTCTATTCACCCCCTCCGGAGCTCGAGTTTCTTGCACCCGCGAGAGAGCTGGGCTTGGCGAAACTCTATTCAAAAAACCGGAAAGCCATTATAACAAGACAAAAGTACAGTTTTAGAAAACGTGGAGGAAAATGTTTTTCAGAAAAACGACTGGTTTGAATGTCCCATGTCCTACATCTATCTGTATGTACAGTGTGTTGAGGGCCAAGGTATGTGTTGAATGTTCTGGTCTCTTTTATCCCGGAAACGAGTGGAAAGGGTGAAGGATCCCCATAAAACCATGAATGGGGATATTTTACCTCACAGCAATACTCCGATTGTCGGTTTGTGAAAGTCGTGGGGGGGCGGGTTTGAAAATAAATGCATTGAAAAAAGTCGCCACTAGGTTGGACCAAAAAAATCTGAAGTATGTCACCATCCCAGCCCCCATATTCTCAGTCCTTTATATTCCCAGCTCCCCTAACCCTCATACTCCCCATAGCCCCCACCCACACCAAAAAATAAAAATTAAAAACATACCCCCTCCCTTTAACGCTAAAACAAAACCCCCACATTTCATGGGTGACTACTCGTACGTCACAGCTCATAATTACAGAACTTGTTTGCGATACATTGGTTACATCCTCGAGCAGCGGACTTCCGTCTTCCCAGAATGCAACGTCTCAAGTTTCAAATTAGTCACATTGTCATTTAGCCACGAGACTTTTATAGTTTATCTATACCACGAGGAAACGAAGGTTACACAATAATAAATGTACAAAATTACAACATTGCTACAATTTGCTTGTTTGTTTCCTTTTGTTTTCTTTTCAATTATTTGTTGCCACTTGTCTGCCTTTTCTTTCGACATCATATACCCGAGCTTCCGAGAAATGTCAGTAAAATCTTTATTCTTGGAGGCCCGAGACACGAATGCGTCGTATAGGTCCAACATAATGTTATTCAAGCTTGACTTTATTTCTTTCGGCCAGTAGCATTTTCTAAAAACCTTTATTTAAACATTATTTATTATTTTATTTTTTTTGGTGGGAGTTGTGAGCATTGAATTTTTACATAGGCGCGCATGCACTGATCCTGTTGGTCAGCAGGGATAGTCTGTTGTATTGTCAGAACCCGACTGACAGAAGGCTAAATGGAAAGGACGAAAACAGGGTAAGGGTTAGCCTGACAGAGCGTAACTAAACGCTGTTGTGTTACGTTCTGTCAGGCTAACCCTTACCCTGTTAACGTCTTTTCCATTTACTTTTTTTTATAAGCTTGATTGCAGTCTCACCCCTTATTTTGTAGACAGAAGGCCAACAGGGTGTCCAAGAGTTTGACGGCCGTGTGAGGTGGAGCACGTGGAGATCCGAATGTAGAGTAGTTATGAAAAGCTGTGGATTAGAAGTTCTGATTTGAAAGACTGCGATTGGGCTGGTTGGGGCCCTACATGGGCTGTAGTGTCAATGATAATGAACCACGTGCTATGATAATAGGGGTCGGTCTTCCCTAGTTGAGACTAACAGACACCAACAAGGGGAGTCTATTTTTAATCGCGATCTGAGTAGGATCACAAATAACTTGACTCATTTTTTCTCCTCCCGTTTTCACCCTCAATAGTTTCAACTTTAAAAAAAAAAAAAAGATTTGCTCTTGTGCCCGGAGTCTATGATAAATCTCATGGTTATAAATATTACGTGACAGTCCCTGTTGTTTCTTGTGTTTGCATTTATGCCTTAAGTATGTATGTAAATATTGATTGCTACTCAGCTTTACGCCCAAGGCTGACAGATAACCCACGCACTCAGTGCACGTAACGTTACGCGCATCTTTTGTTCGGATGTTTTCGAGGAGCGGACTTCTTTTTTATCAAAGAAATCCTCTGAAAGTCAACGTGATAGTTTTACTGATCTAACCACTGAAGAGATCATTAATCTTTACGCCTTAAAGTTAAAACATGTTTTACTTATGAATGACAACACAAAAACTCAGCAACAAGACAGGTCAAATTCAGTAATTTCAATGATGTTGTTAATGGTTTTTAAAGGATGTTTCAGCTCAGATCGTGTGTAAAATTCTACTTCAGTTGAGATTGTAAAAAGTTTAACTTAAAAAAACAAAAAACATTTTAGTCAATATATTGAAGATTATTAGTACGATGTTGATAAGCGAAGCCGCTGCCCAGTGCCAGAGAACACAATCTTCAATTTTCAACGAGACAGAAAAAACTACAATTTAACATCCTTTTTCTCTCAATGGTTGACCCACAGGTCGTGGGGATATGCAGGGGTCACGATATGTGTTGGTCAAACTTTTCGTTAACACGTTCTAAAAAAATAAGTGTGGTAGTGTGTGAGTGTGTGTGTGTGAGAGAGAGAGACAGAGAGAGAGAGAGTGAGAGTGAGTGAGTGAGTGAGAGAGAGAGAGAGAGAGAGTGAGTGAGTGAATGAGTGGAGTGGAGTGAGTGGAGTGGAGTGGAATGAGTGGAATGAGTGGAGTGAGTGGAGTGAGTGAGTGAGTGTGTGTGTGTGTGTGTGTGTGTGTGTGTAGGGTGGGGGGGTCAAGCGCGTTACACACAGGAGTTTCTGATGCGCTTGAATGCGCTTTGTGAGATGAGCCATGGATGACAATCCAGATTTATTTTTATAAGTATAAGCCACCGCTTCCCTGACAATATGTCAGAATATCTTGCCATTGGTAAGTATAAATCTTTTATCACATTGTAAGTACTTTTTCATAACTGTGGATTATTCACTAATGACAAGAGAAACCCCATGAACTTAAACATTACATCAAGAAACACTAGAAGATAGATGACCAAATAGCAAATAATAATTTTTAAGCCATTAAATTCTAAATTGTAAATAGAGCACAACACAACAATGCCCAGACTCATACATTTTCATGTTTCAAATGCAACTTAAACACACATCAATTTATTATTCCCCTTCTTCTCGCTTGCATTAAGACGTGGAATGGGTTGCCTGAACAAACAAGGAAAGCCAAAACACTATCAACTTTCAAAACTCTAATACAAATAAAATGTAATTTAAGTCATAAAGTATGAATAAGCTTTGGACGGATTTAATGTATGCACAGAACTTGTGTCTGAAAGTATTGTATATAAGATGCGATCTTCTTGCCATCGTCAACACATCTCGCAACACTTTTATGCTCAACACCCATGACATCTACAATCACGTTCGTAAGTCCAGCATAGCTACAGGTACAAGTCCAAAGAACTTAGCGTAGCAGTTGAATAATTTCATTCACAAATTTAGACGTATGACATTTTTTTTTTTAAAGAAAGAAAAAACTTTCAACGTTTGAGATAGGCAGATAGCAGCAATGATCAAATGTGAGTCGGTGGGGAGGGGATGTCGATGGGGCGTCGAAAGAAATATTATGACCCCTAACACGTCACCTCCAAATAACTCTTGTGTAGTCCTGACCATTCAGTTCAGACCATTCCTTCCCTCTCCCCAAGTTTGGACGTTGGATGCATCCCTCTTATAGAATGACAGGGACCCGCCCCTTTTTGTCGATCAGTTTCAGGTAGACGTCCCGCCAAATCATTTTTTTTTTATCTACCTGGCCAGGTGAAAGTCCCCTCGCGTAATCCACGAACGCAATTTCTGCTCGGATTCACCTGGAGCAATGACCTCATTTTCTTACCTGGATTAGAAATCGACAGGTTTAATTAACCAAGAGGTGAAAAGATGGCTGAAGGTTGAACGACGCATGGAATGCCGGCTACTGTGCAGATAGACAAAACAAGGGAAGGTAACACACAGGTAGCCGCAGGTAGACTTTTTCCCCCAGCACGACGCAATCAAAAGTGAAGAACAATTCTGAAAACACGTTTCGTTGCCCGCTGGATCACTTTGTCGTTTTAAAAATGCGCAATATACTGATCCAACTGCAACTGGTGACGTCTTCACCCCTCTTACCTAAGAGATGTTATGCTGTGCAACTTTATTAAAATTATAAAACCAAGAATGTAAAAAGTTAAATTTAAATAGCTGCTTAAGTGCTAAGTCCTACCCCGCGATGATTGTCTCGGAACGTGGAAATCAGTGGTCCTCAAATTTTTATCTCGTGAGCGACTGTAAACTGTTTGTAAATTGTTGTAAACTCAATTGTCAGTAACTGTAAAGGACTAGAGTTTCAAATAAGATTCAAGAAATTTCTAGCGCGAACTAAATTAATCTTTTAAAAATAGTCTGGTGTGGGGAACAGAGGCGTCACTAGGATTGGTGTCACCCGGTGCGGTAGCTAATGATGTCACCTCCTCTCAACTTAACCTAAAGAACACCTCCATTTTTTCCAGTGCAAATAACGGAAAAATGCATAATTTTACATTTTGTAAAATGATGATGATGATGTTACCCGGGGCGCCCACCCCACCGCTCCCCCTAGTGACGCCACTTGTGGGGAATAAAAATAATAAGCAGAACAACTGTTTATTTTTTCAACAACTTAGAACTTCAATGGACAGAGACTTAAAAAGGTTTGTTGTGGCCCTGACCCTGGCTCAGCCGAGGGGACAGTGACTGCAGTATAAGGGAGAGAGTTTTGGGAACAGATTCAATTGTGACGGGGGACCGATCAGATCCGAGACGGGAGGGGGATAGAAAACAAAATTGTGAAGAAATAAAGAAATAGTTTTGTCGATTGACATGTCATCTGATTGTGCCAGTAGGTGTGTCAAGTTTAGTTTGCCAAAATTAAGTAACGTGAGAAGTTATCACAGTAAATAAATCTAGAGTCTACTCTAAAATTATTCAATATTTATTTTTGTGGTGACCCCCTGGCAGTGGGGACCAGTGTCAAGATGCACAGTCTGAACAATCCTTGGACGCCACTACAAGGGACATAACAGCCGATAATGTTGATCATGGGCCTACTATTTGCTCAATAAATTGTCAATCAGTCAATCGATGGTTCTATTCTTTATACAGCCAGGCAGCCACACATACAGCAAGTAGATGTGACTTGTGTAAGTTAGGTAGTAGCCAGCGGGGCCGGCTTCAGGCATAGGCAAACTAGGAACACGCCTTGGGCTCCGATTAGTCTCATCATCAGCGGGGGTCTCGCACAAGAATCTTTCCAAATTTATTTTTCTATTACATTTAGAGCCACCAAATTCACTTCGCCTAGAGCCTCCAATTCCCTTAGGTCGGCCCTGTAGCCGGACCCACATTGCCCACATGATTGAGTTTAAGATACAACTGTATTGTTCTGTGTCATAACAATATGAAAATGAAGTCCTCGTGTATCAGCTGTGATGTTTGTAAATCAACTGAAGATATCAGCCTGACTCACAGCTATTAACGTGCAAGGTCAGCTGTAACGTAACCGATCATCTGATGTACATAGGCCTAGGAGAGCATCGGCATTTCATACTGCACAATGTAAATGTAAATATGGGCGGTCTACTTTCAGCCACTCGTTATGAATGAATACATAAGTGACGATTTAAACCAATCAAACTATAGCTCTACCTATCGTGGATCGTCCCACGAAACAGGGGCGATGTATTCTTATATAAACAACATTATACTATTCTAGAACCCATTTTTAAGGTATATACATACGCAACGTGATTTATTTATAACATATAACAAATAGAGGCGTCACTAGCGTTGGTGTCACCCGGGGCGGTAGCTCATGGTGTCACCCCTTCACAACTTAAACTCATATAACTCCTCCGAGTTTTCCAGTGCTAAGAACAAATCGAATTTTATATTTTGGTGTCACCCGGGGCGGCCCGCCCCCACCGCACCCCCTAGTGATGCCACTGAACAAATATATCATGACTTAAAATGTGGACGTCTCACCCAGAAGCTCCCCATACTGTCTCTGGACACTTATCGGCTTAATTTTAGAACCTTTGTGGAGTGATTTCCTTTTTTTTACAAAACTGTATTAAATTTTAATCCCTTGTAATTCAGATCTACTCAATAAATGTTGTCATAAGAAGTAGGAATATAATATATAATAAACCAGAAAACCGGTTAGGGTTTATGTTGATGTGCTCTGACAAATATGGGACCTGAAGTAGGGACAGATAACGGACAAGGGGGAAGTGTGACGTAAAATGACAACCCCGTGAATAACCTTCTAAGAGAGATTTCACCAGCTGAAACGTACCTTCACTGCCCTTGTACCCAACCTACTGTATCTAACCTACTGTACCCAACCTACTGTAAACTTAACATTAACAGTCTACGTACCTTCACTGCCCTTGTACCCAACCTACTGTAAACTTAACATTAACAGTCTAGTCAAGGGAGAAAAAAAAAGTGAATAAAATATACAGACATGGAGAAATAACATTTCTGGGTAGACCGACGTTGTTCATATAGTTTTATAGGAGTTGAGCGAAAACGAAAAAGGACCTTTAACACCGACATGTAGCGAGCGTTTTATAACGCTGACATCTCCAGCCAGGACTAGTAACACTTGGTCTCCCGCCCCTTCCCCGTGAAACAGCCTGGCTCTGTGCGAACAGTTGAACTAGTCCTTGACAGTCTGTGAAGGGTTTGTCGACCGACAATGTGTGTAAGCCTGTTGCATACCGGCGAGTTGACCCAGTTTTTCGCCTGCAGATTTCCATGAAAGTACACGTATTGCGCCGAGAAAATACGTGTTTTATTTCATTTTTCAGGTGTCGGACGGTGAATTCGGTCCAAAACTTAGAAAACCACGTCAGTTGGGGGTTAACTTTGTGTTAGAAACCTAACTTTTATTAATGTCTTTGCCGGTTTTACACGTCACGTCTGAGGGAGGTCACATGTCACGTTGCTATTTTTATCTCGATCAATAGCAGACAGCGTTTGTAAAAAGTAGTCCCGGCGCTGTACATAAATTATGTTGATGTCGCGCTCGATGCGTGGCATTGGGTGGGGAAGTGGAGGGCGAAGGAAAGGGGGTGGGGTAGGGGGGGGTGGGAAATGCTTCGTCACAGTTTAGTCAGTCAGCAGAAATAGACAAGGATTGCACAACCTGACACGCTTCCTTCTTTTGTGTAACTAAACTACTTAAGCAGATTCTGTACACACAGGCATATATATTATATACCTCTCCTAGTCGGAAACCCTAGGATTTTATGTTGAATTTAAGTGACTGCTTTAATTGCCTCCCTTGTTGACTGTCGTTTATAATATTATGATAATTTATAATGTAGCCACAGCAGGTTCATCTGTTTCATTGCCATTGCGGCACATTCCTTTTAAAAGTTTACTTCTCTGACAAAGTTACAAACAGGGAGGAGGACCTGAGACAAGGAGTGGCTTGTGTCTGTGTGTGTGTGTGGGGGGGGGGGCTTCAACTTCATTCTTAAAAGTTGTTACAGAGCCTAAAATCTTTTGACACAGTAACTGCTCGAATGTTTACACGTTTAAGAAGGATGTGTGTTAGTTTTCATAACACCCCCTCACCCACCCCGCCAAATCAAACTTTTTCTCTAAATTATAACTAGTAGTTTTGGCATTAAGCTTGTTGAATGGTGACTATCCAGTACTATCCACGTCCCAAGCTGTTCGCACTGATCTTTTGAATATCTCATAACTCAATCGATACAATTAATACAAGAATCGATTCAATGACGATCAACTCACTGGTTCATTAGATTACTGCAGAGGTCATGAGTCAGTGCCATTGCCGTGGCGCCACGTTGTGCAATAATTCATGTCAAATCACCAATCGATAGCCAGGCTCTTTTTTTTTTGCAATCTTGACCTGTCGAGTCCACTCAGGGGGCATCAGCCGTGTCAATATCAAGAATTTGTTAGATTTTGATATGATAGCAGTGTCTTGTAGCGAGTATGATGTAACAAGGTTATGAGAAGGGCTTTGACTGATACAACAATTCCTTGCCAAAGTGCCCCCGTGATTTTACGCCATTGTCAACCTAATGGGACAGAGGGTTAAAGTTCATTAACGGTTCTCCAAATGTGGATCCAGACCACCGACCGCGAGCCACAGCTGACACTTGACATGCTCCAATTTTACCCTCGAATCAGATAAAACTGTTTAGATCGTTAGCCATCATACAAACAGGTTAGATCGTTAGCCATCATACAAACAGGTTAGATCGTTAGCCATCATACAAACAGGTTAGATCGTTAGCCATCGTACAAACAGGTCATATCGTTAGCCATCGTACAAACAGGTTAGATCGTTAGCCATCGTACAAACAGGTCATATCGTTAGCCATCATACAAACAGGTTAGATCGTTAGCCATCATACAAACAGGTTAGATCGTTAGCTACATATCTCAATGGCCTTGGGACCATGGCAGGACTCATGAGTTGAAACCACCCATAGCCTTAAACCAGTACGTGTATAAAAATATAATGGATTCATAATGCCAGAAATTGGTCTTTGCCAATAAAGCCGTCAGCCTTGTTGGGACGAGTGTCATCTTAGATTATGTGACATCATGGTTATGTGACATTATGACTAACATCTTTGAGTAATACCTTAGGCTGAGTGATATCTTAGACCAAATGACATACCAAACACAGTGACATCTTTTAGACCAAATGACATACCAAACACAGTGACCTCTTTTAGACCAAATGACATACCAAACACAGTGACATCTTTTAGACCAAAAGACTTCAGGGACCGAGTTACATCCTGTTCTGAGAGCCAGCTTCGACTCAGTGGCGTCACCTGGGGGGAGTGCGGTGGGGGCGGCCACCCGGGTGACACCAACAACCCTAGTGACGCCTCTGCTTTGACTTGAGACTTGAGCCATGAATATTTATTTTGTCTCCATTCACACACATGTATTTAAATCTAAGTTCATGATTGGATGAGCAGATAAAATAAAATAGTCAAATATGTGGCCGCTTGTTTGACTTTCGTTACGTGTTCGTTCTAAGACTTATCCCATGTGTGGCACCGCTTGGTGCTCAGTGCTTTTCTTTCAAACCTCGCAAACTTAAGACTTAAGGAACAGTGAGATTGACAGACGAATAGGCTATTCTTATCAGTATGTTCGGGTGGAAAAGCTTAAGTCACTGAAGGTGGAACATTGCATAGGGAAATTTCAATCTTTTCGACTCACTGAAGAGAAGTATTCCTCCCCCTACAATTTCTGCACGTGATTGTTGCTGTGATGTATATAAGGCGGAGTGCAATGCTCCCTTTACGCTGCGCGGCCACGCAGATCTTTGACTGACGCCGCGCAGCAGTTTAGAGTCACCGCGCAGCAAACTTTGTAAAATATAGCACAAAATATGGATGCTGTGCAACTTTGCTCACGCGTTTCTCGACTTTGCACGTGGATCAGCGAACCTTAGAGGAAATATTATTGGGGTGGGAATTCCTCTTCTGGTTTGAAAAATCGATGAGAAATGTAGAAAACGTTTGCTACTACTGTATAAAAAATTAATTAAATAAAAAAAAAAAATTAATAAATTAAAAAAGACATGTTTTAAAAAGCCCACAGAGGCAATGTTTGAAACAATTCTTGTGAAACTCTCTTTTGTTTGTTGAGTTCACGCTCTCATGACCCCGATCATAGTTGGGCTGACGAGCGACATCAAGTGAGCAGCGCCATACAGAATAGTTTTCTATCTCTTACGTGGAATAAATTGCCTTTTTTAAAGTATCAATGAAAAAAAACTTGGGGGGGGGGGGGAATAATATCTTGGTCATTTGTTATCAGAATTCTTCAAAAGCGGCGGAGGTGGATTGGTCATACACTAAGGAAACCTGCTTCTAATATAACAAGGCAAGCCCTGAAATGGAACCCCCAGGGTAAACGGAAAAGAGGCCGTCCAAGAAACACTTGGCGCCGAGAATTGGATGCAGACATCAAGAGAATTAACCATGAATGGAAGATCCTGGAGAAACTGGCCCAGGATAGAGATGCCTGGAGGTCTCTTGTAGGTGGCCTATGCCCTTGGAGGAAGTGCAGACGCTGACGATGATCGGTGGATGTCCCTCATGGTCGAGAAGGCTCAACATTTGTTATAATCAACTTATAATGTTATTTTGAAGAAGAGCTCGATTTCTTAGGAAATATTTATCGAAAAATGGTTGCATATATTATATATCGAGCCAAAGTATTCATCACATTTAATCTGCACGCTGATTTAGTCTAAAAAATTTTGAATGTCTAAAAAAGATCTATTCATTTTTTTCTCTCTAAAATTCATAGGACAATTATTCCGCGCGTTAACAAGCGTGGCATTAATTATATTACACTGCGCTAGATTTACCATCTACTTTACTATGTAAGTCTCAAATTGCCGTTCTTTCTTCTATTTAATGGTTTATTCTGCCTCACTTCTTTTTAAATATTCAGTTATTCACGTCAAGTACCCCAGTCTTATAGTTTGAGAACCTACGATTTCTTAGAATTGTCGAAATGTTTACTTTCAGGAAAGAGTGACGTTGCCTTAACAACAATCATATATTACAGCTGTTATATCTCTTTGTTCTTTCAAGTGCTTTAAACAGTTCCGGGTCCAAAGTCCGATGGCAGGATTACTTTAGAAATAATTAGCAACAGCGGAAAAATGTCATTACTGTTATTGTTGTACTATTTTAATTAGAGTAACGCCCGTGGCTTTTTTTTTTAACGAAAGACAAAAAAGTTCTGGAAAAGTAATTTGTCAACATTCTTTAAAAGTTTTTTTTTTTTCTCGCCATGTCCTTCATGAACGTGTACTACATGCTTGAAACGCTTCATGGTTACATTTCTTTGCTAGTGTTTTAGATCTATTTCCATTGTTCTTTGTAGAGTTATTTTAAGTGTGTTGAATCTATAAGAATTATTTTCTCTCGGCCGCGGGAGGGGGGGTATGGCTGTTGTCCACCAGGCACGAGTTGTTGTACCAACCTCTACCAGGGCCGACAGTATCCTTGAACGGCTCCATCCGCCCTGATTATATCTGGATTAAAAGCCAAATACTTACGACAGTCATCCTATTGCTCATGGAGTGATTAACCTCCGCCACCATCACCCCCACCACCGCCACATTGACGGCAACACAAAAAAAAACCGACCATTAAATGTCGTACGCGTGATTTCACATTACCTTTGTTTGTGATGATGGTGGGGGGGGGGGGGGTAGACGCGGTGGTGGTGGCAGTACTCGTCTTAATGAGCCGCTCGTCAACGGACGGGTCTACCGTTTTGTTTATAGTCGATCTACGCATGGAACAAAGAAAATTTTAGAACACACTTTTTTGTTTAAAGTGCTTGTGTGTAATGTGGTTGGTGGAGGGGGCATGTTAACTTATTTAAAAAACCATTAATTGTTCATTAATGGGGTAGATGGTAGATAGCGATCGGGCGCGAACGGCAGTATAAAAAAATATTTATCTTTAAATTTAAAAAATTACTCTGGAAAATTAAAATAGAATAAAAATCGACGTAAGTGTAATAACTATTAAACAGGGAAACACGGGTTTTTTTGGGTTTTTTTTAAAACAACAATCGGAGTTTGGTTGTCAATCAAACGTTGTCTGTAATTTTAGTTTAACAAATGTTAGCCATTCAAGCCACGATCTTTATTTGTCCAGCTAGTCCTGGCCAGTTGATAATTACGTTAGCTATAGATTAGGATCAATAAAATATAAGAACAATTTTAAAAAATAAAATGTCGATATTTCAATTTGCGAAACTGGGATTAAATTTGTTCGAGCTGAAAGACTTAATTTAACGGTCTTCAGTTTTCGCTGCAGGATTCTTTAAAGAATAAAAAGTCAAAGCCAAAGGATAACTATGAAGGAAAGCCGTGTTTTCGGCACGGGACTTCAACAAAGAAGCAACGCACACTCAAAAGGAAATAAATGGTTATTTTTTATTAAAGTTATGAATATAGAAAATAACTTTGTTAAAGCCAATTCATACTTAAAAATTCATCTGTATTACGTTTTAAAAGCCCCTGCGGTCATCCATTGAAACAATCAAAGATGTCCTACTCCAGATTTGAGGATTTACTGTCAAAATACTTGTTCAATGAACCGTGCCTGGCATTAGAATCGGATCCTTTTCTTCGTGTTTAATTTTAACTGGAATCTGGCCTTTAAACAGTTACACCAGACAATTTCAGCGTCCAGTCAGGATTCATCGTTCCCCAACTAAACGCCGTGCTGGTCAGTGGACGCGGTCGAAATCAAAGACGGAAATATTCACCGAGACTTTGTGAGAGGGACGTAGTCATAAAAACGTCCTCGCGTACATATCATTAACACGCCCACCCCCTCCCCACCAGACGGGCTGTAAACAGTTCGCGGTAACCCTCTAATCGCCCCCTCCCCTCACACGTTTCCCTTTTACTCTTTCGTATCTCTCCCCCCCCCACCCAACTCACGCCGTTAATGCTTGACCAACGGTCACGGTTTAAATGCTACACGGGAGGGGGGACCACGTTTTGACGAAAAGACCATGTAGATGTCGCCGTTTGATAGCATGATCTGTCTGGTCATGGGACGGGCCCCGCAGAGAGAACGGTTCCGTATTAATGTTACAACACGACCCGCTTCGTGAAACTTCAATTGAGGGATGGGGAATTTTCCATCATGGCCACCACCCTCCCCACATGTCTGCTTTGTTTGAATACAACGGGGGGGGGGGGCGGCCATGAAATAAATGTGAAACAAACTTTTTGGCGGCAGCTTGACCGTTGGAGTACTGAGTACTGGGGTGTCCGTCAACATCCATCCCCAGCCCCCGCTTACCAACTCCCCAAGGGCGGGGGATATCCCTCTTCTACATATGCGTTAGTGAAAGGCCTACAATAGCTTAACTCATGTTTTCTACACTGAAGGAGGCCAGGGCGAGGTTAAAGTACCGCACTTCGGTCAGGACTTTATAGATAGGAGAGATAATGAAAGTTGAGTTATTATTTTTTTCGAATCACTGATATCGTGCGTTACAATTTGTCAGCTTCTTTTTGCATGTCCTTTATTTAGCACTGCATCCGGGTTTGTTACAAGAATTCCTGCTACACAGCTATTTTATACAAGAAAACTAAAACGATAACATCAACACCAACTTATGTTCGGTTTTTACCCACTTAAAACTAAAGCCAAATAAAATATTAAAACAAACCCATAGACCACAAATAAAGTTCTACAAAATGAGGGGTAGGACTGCAATCAGGCTTATAAAAAATGTAATGGAAAAGACGTCCGGTCAGGCTAACCCTTACCTTGTATACGTCTTTTCCATTTAAAGTTCTAGTAATTTAATGGTACTCTGGCAAGCCTTCCTTCACATCAAGTTTTCCATCTGCAAGTAACGCCCCACGCCCCCATCTCCCGTAGTTTAATACATGCCCATGAAAAGGCAAATAAGTCTGTGACTTTTTCGTTATTACTGCAACCCTTTACTCCAGATCTACCCTGCTGATGTACCCCGCCGAACGTGTTAAGAACTCCTGATTTTTTTATAATTCCAGCCTCATAAGTTTTTTGTCAACGTAGCCCATTTCTCGTACATTCTTTTACTTTACTTTACATCGACATCTATTGACATTTTGCATACAACCGCGGTTCTAGAATTAATTATGTAAGGGTCATCGGGACTTTTGAGGACCGTCATGAAACAACTTTGACATCGCATAAAGTAGATCACCGTAATAACAATTGGGAGAGTGTTTTTTTAATGTAGACAACGGGGATTTTTAAAAAAAATAAATAAATAAAATCGGCCGGGTAAATGCGCAGTTGATTGACTCGGCGAACATGTACGCTCTCTAGTGACTGACTGTCGGGTGCAAACATGCCCTCGTGAGTAATCAGCCATCAGTCGCTCCTGAATGTTTCTATCGATACTATTTTATTGATTAGCCCCCATCCCCTTCAATCCCTACACAGCCATGCGCTTTAAATAGCTTTCAGATAATGCCCTAAATTATAATTCGTAGATGCTTCCATTAAGATCTAGAAATGTCAGCTTCGATGACGTCCCCTTGAGCTGTCGTTTGACTCATCATAACGCGTCATGGCTGAATGTTTTCAAAAGAATAGTAAGATTTTTCACTTATACTGAATTGCATTTTACCAGGATAATTTATGCTATTTCTCGTGCACTTTCCGAATCCACTAGGGTCATAAATCGAGACTAACAAACCATTAACCAAACTACGTTAGACAAACATACGCCACATTTATCCTTTCATTTACAATTGGAGTAGGAGCATTAGTAATGAGGATAGCAGGAACCAAGATGATCGTTTCCAACCGTTTAACTATTTGTAATGGTTTCGTGATGGTAAATTCGCTACGTCATAGTCAAGGCGTGTCTCGGTGGCTATTAGTCCGGACACGGGGAGTAATCATTATGTGACTTTACAACTTGAAGGATTCAATGGGTAATTATCTTCAATAAAGCGCTACGGGTAAAATGACCCCCCCCCCCGTCCAACCCAAATAATTTTTAAAGTTCGGGTGATCTATATCCACACAGCTGGGCCGCCATTCATCGTGTGGGGAAATATGTAAATTAGGAAGCGCGTCATATGAGGTTCACATATTAATAACCGTTATTTTCCCAAGCCAGCTGTAAACTTTGGCGTGGGAGGCCATCTGCATTTCTGTTTAAGAAGTGAATTATTTGTACCATTGGACCTGGAGATACAGGGTCCGGAATTTTGTCTTTGTATCTTCATAAATCTTACAGAAAATTAAACAGTGCTTCTCAAATGTGCGCTCAGTCTTAAGATTAAATCGGCACTTAACAAATAATTGTAAAAAAAAAAAATTAACAGAGATAGTGAAAGACGCCGGTTCGATATGCTATTACAGAAAAAGTTATTCCTCTGGCAATACTGGCAATACCCATCTTTCCAAAGCCATTCTCATTAATTCCCCCACTCACCCAACCAACACTTTTCTCCGCTCGATTTAATTACATTCTTGTGTCTTCTAAATAAAGTCTCTAGGAGCAAACGCACCCCCAAGAGAATAACGAACGGGCTACGACGCTGATTAACTGTGTTCCCTAACCTCTCTGATTAGAATTTAGACCCATGGCAAGAAGACATACACAGTGCGGCACACGCAGACCATAGTCCATTTCTACATAGTGCGTCTTCTCTGAGCTCGTACGCCGTACGATGAACTCGCCAAGGCTGGGACCTTTAAAGAAATCTATATAATGTGTGTGTGTGTATATATATATACATTATATATATTAGGGCACTGGGGCAAAAGAACCATTGAAAGAAAAGTAAATAATCATTATAGGACGGGTTCGGTGCCGGTGCTGGGTCTTCCGCAGCTGTTGCCATGGCCGGGTCATGAGTCGGGACCTACGACCTATGTTGCCATAGCTGGGTCATGAGTCGGGACCTACGACCTATGTTGCCATAGCTGGGTCATGAGTCGGGACCTACGACCTATGTTGCCATAGCCGGGTCATGAGTCGGGACCTATGTTCTATGTTGCCATAGCCGGGTCATGAGTTGGGACCTACGACCTATGTTGCCATAGCCGGGTCACGGGTCGGGACCTACGACCTATGTTGCCATAGCCGGGTCATGGGTCGGGACCTACGACCTATGTTGCCATGGCTGGGTCACGGGTAGGGACCTGTGACATATGTTGCCATAGCCGGGTCACGAGTCCTGACCTACGACTACGACCCATGTTGCCATGGCCTAGTCTCGAGTCGGGATCTATGATCCTTATTGCCATGTAGAGTCGACCGTTCTAAACTAATTTGAGGATCCCTGTTCAAAACGAGACACTCTCTCGAGGTGCTAAAAGACACTTGAAAAAGGAGAGGAAAAAAGTGATCGAGTTGAAATTGTTTCCTTACGTTAATTCATTAGATTCATTTTTTTTAAAATCATTTTTTATTTTTAGAGCTCTGTTTTTATGTACATATCTTTTATTACTCTATTTCCGCACAGTGGAATACCCCCAGCCCCCCCCCCCGATTAAATATACAGCAATTAGCTTTGCTGTCATGTAAGACAACATCCCCTGTGACGTGTCTGGTTTGATGAACACAGACCAAACTTGAGCTCGGTCTTATTACTATTAACGTCATCATGATTGTTCATACTTTATGACCATTAATGACTACGGATAGATTAAGATAGCTGGCTAAAGTGGATTAAATAAAAGGGATCTAACGCTTGCCTCTACTGCACTCAGCTAAGGATTTATTTATTTTATTTTATTTTTTAGCACTTGTCTCATTTTTTCAACAACGTCCAGCCCAGTTTTACGGTACGCGCCAGATACAGGTTGGTTATTAGTCAAACCGTGTTTACCAACCGTTGATTGTAACTTAAACAAAGTCATTTACTTTAAAATAACAACGCTGCATGCCACTAAACTATAAATTTAACAATTGGCCTAATAACCTACTTTCCAGCCTAGTTAGTTTTCCATTAAAACATTCGTACCTAACAGAGCGATTGAATAAGGTTTAGTGTAGTGTATAAGTGTATAGGATATATATATAAGATCGATAGCGTAGTACCGATAAAACTGATCAGATATGGTTTACGCATAACTCAAAGTGATCTGACGTGGAGGACCCCACCCTTCCATTACCTGCCACCACATGACGCAAACAGACGATCTTTGTGTCTCGTATCATAGTGACGCTATGAAACAGAGGCGTCCCTAGGGTTGGTGTCAACCGGGGCGGCCCGCCCCCACCGCATCCCCCTAGTGACGCCACTGCTGTGAAGAGCCGATCTTCTCATATAGAGAACATAATGAAGATGAGACTGCAATCAGGCTTATAAATTAGTAAATGGAAAACATGTAAACAGGGTATTAGTTTGCCTGACAGGACGTAACAAAACATCAAAAATTTCTTCTAACATAAGCGTCCATTTGTTTCACGGTTAATAATAATTAAAAATAATGAAGTTTTGGCCTTGCTTGGACACCTCCCGTAAAGCGAATGCCTGTTTTAACAACATATAATGAGAATCCCTGTAGTGCGATTGATTGACAATTTATTTTTATTTTTTAATTTAAGGATGAAATTAATGTCTAGTTCATGTTGACCAAGAAATAATAGGATGACGTGAATCCTACTAATTCATCATTTGGTCGAATCATGGTGGCGCTCCTTAAATCGACGAATTCGGTCAACGACTATTGTGTCATAGTAAGTTTCAACACCAAATGCTGGACGCACAAAACTTCTGTTTGGACTGGTTGTGACAAAGTGGAGTTCAAATGTCAAAGTTCAAACATATATGAATATGTGTATATTTGTGTGTGTGTCTGCAGTAAAGATATATTGTACCTGAAACCAAAAATACGAGAACCGTGACAATGATAACGGTTATAACCGCATTACCTATAAGTATATGACACCATTCAGTGTACGTGTAATTATTCAGATATATAATCATAGGGGTGGGGGTGGGGAGTTCACTGCAATACATCAAGTGGGCAATCGTTATCCGGTTGGTTCTCTGAATGGAAGCGTTGGAATGAATGAAATATCTACGTCTGGGTCTACAGCCTGTGGTTAGGGGGGGGGGACTGCTGGGTGCTTTGATCTCGAGCACCTGTGACCTTGTTCCTCGGAAGCGGAAACTGTCGACGCGTTCCAAGGTTGGACTGAATGATTGAGGCTCCGCCTTGCACGTACGTACATAGACTACGAAGGCGGTAACCCTTAAAGGGAAGGCTGGAGAATATATGAGCGGTGTACACTCAAGTTATCTACATAATGTGCATTCAGTAGTGAGAACTGGGAGTATCACACCAGGAATATCGACCACTACCCAACAAATGAAGTAGAAGAAGAACATGTAAACGGGGTATGAGTGAGTGAGCCTGACACTGACAGAGCGTAACAAAACAACTAACGTTTGGCGGTTTAGGTTTAGGCAAAGAGACTTCCTCCACAAACAGCACAAAAATAAAAAGAATAAAATATAAAAAAATTAACTGTGGTGAAATCCGGTCACCAACATTTTGCCCAACAAAACTTTTGAAGTTAATTACTTTAAGATTTATGGTTATAATTAATTAAACGAGGGGCGGGGCATGTCAGTGATTAGTAGTCCATGAGACACAATATTTCTTCCTATTAATCCCCATGGACAATGGACTAAGACCAGATGGTGGTATTTAGGTCAAGGGCGGTGAATTTTTTCTAATTGAAAATAATATTTCATGGCTGCGTCCCATGACATAGCCATTGATCCTATTCGAGTTTATAGGAGTAAAGTGGTTCCTCAGAACAGAGCGATTCCTCGGAGTAAAGTGGTTCCTCGGAGTAAAGCGGTTCTTCTGAGTAAATTGGTTCCTCAGAGTAAAGCGGTTCCCCGGAGTAAAGCAGTTCTTCGGAGTAAATCCGTTCCTCGGAGTAAAACCGTTCCTCGGAGTAAAACCATTCCTCAGAGTAAAGCGGTTTAGGAAATAAAAGACTAAAGTATAAAGATAACATAGGAGCGACAAAATAAATCAATATTCTCCTGGTTGTTGGATAGCAATTCAAAAGCTATTTTATTTATATTTTTTTCCTTTAAAATATATATTTTATAAAGAAGAATGATTTTTTTTCCTTGTGACATGCGTTCCGTGAGATTGAATTGACCATGAAGATTACCAGGATTAAGATTTAGCAATTATCAATGCTATAAATTGAGCGCTAAGCCTACAATTTTAATCCCAACGATTTTTTAGAGGTGAAATTTTGTTGGTCATCTTATCAACATGCTCTTTGATTTTGTTAACAAAATAATTTAAAAATCATTCTTTAAGTTATGTACTTCAATTATTAATCCCATCTCTACGCTACCACTTAATATCTATTTATAGTAATACCGAGTCCTTGCACAATATTTATACTTAATCATAGTTCTAAACAATAACTTTATCCCAACTCTAGATTACTTCTTAATCACTGCTCTCAACTATTACATAATCTTTGCTTTAGACAACTAAATAATCCCTACTCTAGACTAATACTTAATCCCTGATTTAGATGACAAACCTAATCCCTACTCTAGACTACTACTTAATCCCTGATTTAGATGACTAACCTAATCCCTACTCTAGTCTTGACTACAACAACTTAATATCTGCTCCACAGACACTATTACTACGCCGAGAATCGGTTTTGGTCCAATCAAAATGTTAGTGTAAAAAACGTGGATATAAAATAGAAATATGAGTGAAAATGGAAATATGGACCAGTCATTAGGCCCAAAAGCATGAATAACTCTTCTTAAAAATGAAATTCAAAACGTACTTAACTTGACATACATTTTGTTTTACGGCAGAAAGCAATTAATTACTGTTTAGTCTATTATCGTACTTGTTTCATTGTCTATTTGTTCACTCGAGCAGGCTGTTGGCCGATACTTGGTTGCTACTAATTTGATGTTTTCTCCTGTACATGAAATCTTTCGAACCCTCTGACACATCACGTCCTCTTCATGATCAAAACTAATGTCCACCATTAAGAATGATTCCATACACATGTCCTAAAACAGGGGCACCAAACTCAATTGCTCAGCGGGTCTGAGCTTAAACGCAACGAGGACCGGACAGGATTAACATTTATAAGCGGAAAAGCAAAAATTATTACACATAAATAAAAATTAAAGCTAACAAAGAAGTCTTTTCATATCCGCCCGAGAAGAGAGAAAATTTCACGATCAGTGGCAGGTATTTATTTATAATAAATCATTTTCATGTTTTACTTAGGATCATACCGAAGTATGATTTAAACCACTGACAAAGTCCTTTTGGGGCTGATATAAATGCACGTAAGGCCAGATATGGACCGCGGGGTCTGAGTCGAACTCTTCTGCCCTAAACAAATGATGACCACTTCGGTGGACTTAAAATTAGGGCTCTACCGGATTCAATTTTTTTAAAAATCCGCCAGGAGCTCGATTTATGAAGTGAAATCCGGCCGGGGTCGGATTTGTACAAACTGACCGGATTCAGGATATCCCAGAGCTGGTCACAATCCGGTACATCCTTACTTAAATTGATTTACGAAGTTGTTTATTCTAAAAGTGCAGCTTTCAACATTTTTATTTAGAAGCGGGACATTATCAGAATTCACTTCAGACTAAAAATTCAAAGCAACTATTTTGAAAACTTACATTTCTTGGTGTGTCTTATCGATGAAACAAAAGAAATTATTTTGTTAGCAACATAAAAAGTCATAGTTTTGTTTGAGACATCATAAAGTTACTAGCACACCAAGTAATCAGCCCAACAACTCATCAACCAACCAAAATATCAACCAACCAAGTCATCAACCCACAAAGTCATCAATCAACTAAGTCATCGATCAACCAAGTCATCAACCCATCAAATCATTAATTCACCAAGTAATGAGCCCAACAACTCATCAACCAACCAAAATACCAACCAACCAAGTCATCAACCTACCAAGTCATCAACCAACCAAGTCATCAACACACCAAGTCATCAACCAACCAATCAATCAACCAACCAAATCATCAACCTACCAAGTCATCAACCAACCATGTCATCAACCAACCAAGTCATCAACACACCAAGTCATCAACCAACCAATCAATCAACCAACCAAGTCATCAACCTACCAAGTCATCAACCAACCAATCAATCAACCAACCAAATCATCAACCTACCAAGTCATCAACCCACCAAGTCATCAACCCACCGAGTCATCAACCAACCAATCAATCAACCCTTTAAATTTAAGCCGATGTCCTTCTCACAGCCGACAAAGTCAAAAATAGATTTAGCAATGAGGGGGAAAATTCAGGCCCCATAGATAAAATCAAAACATTAGCATCATCCGGCGACGAATGGGTGCTATCCCGTGGAGGTGTCCATAGTAGAGATGGTCCCCTCCTTACAACAAAGGGGACTTATGGAAATGACCCTATAAAACTGTGCGCCAGCTGGTGGTGTGTAATTTGAAGGATAGTGTGTGGGTGGGTGGGGGGCGTAGTTGATTACAGGGAGTAATTCTCATACCTAACTGCTGGTCCTAGGGAGGGGTGGGATACCCTGCCCAGGTAAGGAGGAGTTGTCATGCCAACGTCCACAACGCCCACGCCGTCCACGCTCTGTTTCGGGTCCGGCTTTAAGTTGAAATTAAAAGGGCGTTCATTTCATCTGGAAATTAAATGCAGCTAAAAAAGGAAGAATGAAGCAACACAACTACATTGCTTACATAACCTTAAAAAAAGCTCTACTTGGTATAATACTTTGATATACTATGCTCTGTTTTCAAATTATTATCGTACTCTTGTATTTTCTTACTTTTTAAATAAATGAAAACAATAAAATGTCACTTACATTTTTAAATAAATAAACAAACAAGGGGTGAGGGCGACACTATCATTAAAGTCGGACTTTTTTTTTTCGTATGCGGTGTTAATTTTGAAAAGCACTGGTGTCTTCGTGTGGACCATAACTTCTGGACCATGCCAACACATGACAAGAATGTCATGTCTCCCATGACGGGTTGAGTCTTACCTCTGCCCCCTTCTCCCCCCCTCTACATATTTTTTCCTCCCCTCGTTTGACCCCTTCTTGACCATACGGTAGATTACGTTTGTTATCATCTCGTTTGTATCAATTCAATCAGAGCTTTTTTTTATACAAGCTTACGCTTGTGGACATGTTTGCTTGCTGTTTGGATTGCTATCCATTTTCTCTCCATGCCTTGTTTTGTGTGTCTTTCATTGTAATGTGCGTAAGTACAAACAGATATCAAGACCAAAAGATTTAAACTAATGATAGAAGTCCCTAGTCTAAAAACAATACAACGTAATTAGGCCCCATAAAAAATTCGATGCTATCGTCAAAGATATAAAAAAAATAAACAAAGCTTGATTGTCACAAAATGCATAATTTGAAACATAAGTACTGTTAGCACTAAGCTCTTTGTCATTTCGCCTTTAAAAAAGCCTTTGAACCATTGATATTCAGACTTTACCTCATCCCATTTCTACAAATTGAGACCAATCATCGTGACTTCCTTGGAGCTGACACCTTTGAACCTTCTGCGGCTCTACGGCTTTGAAAGTTAAACAACGGGTCTGGAAGATCTTTGTCTGTCTGACTCTAGCTGTCTGTCTGGTCTGGAGAGGAATGGGCGCGACGGTGGACCCAGAGCACACAGCGACCACACGCCCTTGGGGTGGTCGAGCTCAGGACATTAAACCACCTTTGTGCCACCCCTGACATGACGTGTCAACGCTCACGATTTATTCACGCCTCCGCCTCCCCCCTTCCCCCACTCTCACCTTTACATTCCAGACACGCCTCGGGCTTCAGTTACGTCATGGAGAGTTCTGACATGCGCAACGCTTCCCTCCCACGTTCAGTTTTAAAATAAAATTCGCCAACGGCTTCTTCTTTTTTTTACGCGATAGTTTATTTCAACTTTAAACATGAAATATCCCCCTACTTCCCAAAAAATCGCACACCTCATTACATTTTTCATCATAATATGAAGTTTAATACTTGAACTGTAATTATTTTTAAAAAATATAGTGACGGTATTTTAAAGTTATTGACTACTATAACAGAGCTGGAGTATAGGAATTCAAACAGCGGCGTTAGTTGAATATCTGCCAATAGGTGGGATATGAGGACTGAGACCTTTCGATAAATAAATAAATGACGTATCATGCACACAAACAAACGTATGTATATTATCAGCATGCAGGCTTTTCCGTTACTCAACCCACCCCCCTCAGGCAAGGCCATGAAATAATTAAAGTTCCTGAGTCCGTCTGCTGAGTTTGTATCTCCCACTACGACCATAAACCATTGGGACAAGACACTCCATTGAGCAATTTCACATCCGGGTCTGCGTGTCAGCATCGGAGCGATACGTCATTGAGGGGACCACTTGAAGGCAAGAGGAGATGGCAGATTTGGCGGGAAAATAGAGGGGAAATGACGTGGCCGCTGAAGGGAGGCTTGTGGAGTATTTGCCAGCAGATATATTAGTGATACATTTCCTTGTTCTGAATCTGTTTATAACTCAATTCTTTTAGAGTTCATTTCTTGGAATTCCTCAGAGCTGCTGGGCAGTTTGGGGGAAATACTCACTCAGAAGGCCATATGGGAATCTAACATCATGACTATAAAGATTAATCTTTTTCCATAGATATTATTGACTTATTTCATTTGTCTTTAAGGATATTTCATTGACTAATTGATATGCGGTTTTAAAAAGAATCAATGATTTCAAATATGGACTCGTTTCTTTAGAGACCAAATGAAGCACCCGGCACTGAGCGCACCCGGCACTGAGCGCACCCGGCACTGAGCGCACCCGGCACTGAGCGCACCAGCACTGAGCGCACCCGCACTGCGCCAAACTAAAATGAAGAAAGGAAGTGACGCAATAAAACATGCAGTTAGATGACTAATAGTAATAGGAGTGAGGGAAAAGAAAGATTGTTTCATGATTGACTTAAACTGTACCATTGTAGTCTTCCACAATTTGATGTTTACCTACTTTGATTCTAGCCACCACTCGGCTACACGGACATGCGTGCCTACCTACTAGATATTTTTAACTATCATAGGTCCCTATGCCTATACTATGCTAATAAACTTGTATCTTTCCAACCCGGTCACGCTTCAGACACATATAAATATAACACGAAACCCATGTTCATACTTGATACATAACGCCCCTTCCTTCTCTAAATAATTTTCCCATTCCACCACTGCCCCACCCCTCTAAATCAATAAAATCCCCTTATCAACAAATTCATTCAACGTCAACAAATCAATACACAGAAAGAAACTAAATATATTTGTTTAAAAACACGAGCACGGTGAATGAAATTGGAATGATAGACAAACCAATAATTCCAGACATAAATTAAAAATGGATGTAATGTAATGAAGTGTAATTATAAAGTGTAATGGGTATGGCTCGATTTCATATGACGTAAAGCAGCGGTTCGCAAGTTTTAATAGTCTTAAACTCATTTCAATTCGTCGAGACCTAATATCGCAAACAAGCAAAACCTCTTAACATTTTAAATTCAATGGAAAAGACGTAAACAAGGTATGGGTTAGCCTGACCGGACGTAACAAAACAGCGTGTTTTGTTACGTCCGGTCAGGCTAACCCATACCTTGTTTACGTCTTTTCCATTGAATTTTGTATAAGCCTGATTGCAGTCCTACCCCTCATTTTGTTAACATTTTAAAATTAGTTAATTTCTTTGTTATCATCTACCAAGATAAATGTAAAGCTCACAAAATGAGTTGTTGTCAAGTCGTTAGTTATTCAATTTATTGAAGATAAAACAACAACAACGCCGTAACGTTTAAGCTAACATTTCCACGACACTCCTGGAGCTTTACACGCGCGCCTGTATAGAGCTTTCCTATGTTGAGAAGCCCTGATTTAGAGACGAGCAGCTGAAAAAAAATATTATCAATGTACCCCATTAACACAACAATCTGACCTTTTGTAGGTCGGGGTAGGGTCGTGTGGCAGGACATTGTTATTCAAGTGTTTAGTTTAATGAATGACCATAGGCCGACGAGGGTGAAAAGAAACACGGGTCATTGTGTGATAGCACCGCAATGACGACAGTGGCTTGTAGTAAGTAACATGACAATCAAGTTATAGAATTGTAATATTAATATAGTCATCTAGTTTTAGACGACTTTTTATGGCCGAAAACTGCGCCGCCAGACAATAAAGCCTTACTATCAATTTCATGACCAAACTTACTTTTATGAGGCTAGACGCGTTGGTTAAGGGCGACTGGAAAACAAAGGGCATATGGCGTGTAAGGGAAACTTTGGTTTGGAATGTGGTCAGTGACATAGGTAAGGAAGTGTCATCCGGGGCGGGACAAATGTGCATAATCTTTCATTGAAAAATCTCAAAGCTATTTATTTAAAACCAAGTATCCCCCTCCCCCCTACAGAGATAAAAGGATCGCCGGGGTCGAACCACCACCACCTCACATTCCCACCCCCGGGACTGTAGTGAGATTGTTGACATAACCTGTGATTCAGATTACATTCAATACGATGTCGTCCTCCCGCCAGCCGCATCAGACGACAACACGTCGGACAAAGTCAACAGACAAAGTAAGTGTGAAAACAGACTCAAGTCGTTAATTTGCCCTCGGCGGTATTGTCAACCAGGAAAAATTCCTTCAACGAGAAAGGTGTCAAAAATGACACATTTGCAACAATCTTGAGCGTTTCTGAAACCTTGGGGATATGTTACGTAACGACCCTCCCCACCTCCTTTCCCACTTGCTGAAAATGTTGCGGAAATTACGAATTATTATTTTATTAACAAGGCTCAAGGTTGTTTGAATGTTGTTGTTGTTGTTGTTTTAATGTGACTTGCTCTTTAAGAGAAAAAGACTAATTATGTCATCTAAATTTCTTTTTCTGAACTCAGTGTTCGTATTTCCAAAATGGAACAATGTGTTTACGAAGGGGCGGACCCGTAGCATTTTTATAATCAGACTATGACCTAACTGTTGGACATTATTTGAGCAAATGTCCCAATTCAGCGACCCTTTTTTCCAGCAAAGCTGGATGTTGAAGTTAGTCCCTATATGTCATGCTTTTATTATTTGATAGGACGCTAAATTGTCTTTGAAATACACCGTCAACTCTGAGTTACCTATTCAGAAGTCATTTATTTGATTTATTAAATCACTGCGCGAGTATACAGAGAAAAAAATATATATCTCTCTCACACACACACACACACACACACACGCACGCACGCACGCACGCACGCACGCACGCACACACACACACACACACAAACACACACACACACCGCCACACACACACACACAAGGAATTAATGTTGAGAGTACACGATGTAGACTGAGCAACATAAGGACATTAAATGTTTAATACTAAAGTACACTATCCGGAAATGGCTATCCAATGTAGCCTGTGACCATGGCAACCTAAGACTTGTGAAGTCTGGAGAAATGTATCTTTTTATTGTAAACTACGTGTCTCTCTGCCGAGGAACAATGATCACTAACCCTGGGAGTCTGGAAAAAAACATTCAACAAGATCAGGGATTATGAAACAAACTTTGTGTTGGCTCCAAATCACATTGTCAACAATGTCTCAGTTTATTTCTGTTGACTGATCTACTCGTCTAATCTTGTGCTGAGCTCTTTTACTCGTGTGGGCTGAAAGGTGGGGGAGGGTAGGGGTATCAAGGAATCGTATTCTAGTTCTGAATGTGATTATTTTCCTAAATCCAGGGGCGTAGAAAGAGGGGTTGCTACCTTTACTTTTTGTCTTATGTATAGGCGGCATTTTCGGTCATCTGCAAAACGACATCGGAGGGGTGAGGTAAAAGCTTGTCTTTACCCCAGAGGGTGGGGGTGGGGGCGCCAGGAATCCCAACCCTTACTTCGCCACTGCCTTAAACATCTACTTTAATACTGCGATATTGGGTAATTAATTGTTGTAACGTACAGTAGATGGTGGTAGTAAAAGCGTGAAATCAAAATGTCCAATGTTAATTACGCGTTGATGGCCACTAACGTGGTCGTAGGTTCCCGTGGGAATGGCCCTACTTTGCGCCACCTTAATGACAACCTCGGTCTGTCAGATAACGTGCTGTCTCTTATTGACCTTTCAGGATGGCAGTTTTAATTACTGTCTCTAATTGACCTCCCGTTATAAGACAGCTTTAAGTGCTGTCTCTTAATGACTTAACATCATGGCAGTTTTAAGTACTGTCTGTTAGTGACCTTCCCGTGGGACGGCAAGCAAAAAAGGCTGACTCTTATTGAACTTACAGGATGACAATTTTGAATGCTGAATTTCCTAGAACCACCCATTATGACATTTTTTATTGCTTTCTTTTATTGACCTACCGAAATGAAAGTCTCTTGTGGATAGTGGTGTACCGGATTAAAATTTTTGACATCCAGCCGGAGCCAGATTCGGACAGATTTATGAAGTGAAACCCTACCGGAGCCGGAGACGAATTTATAAAAATGGCCGGATTCTGGATTTATCGGAGCCGGAGCTCTTATGTTTATTTACATTTTATGGCTCTACCGGCCAGGTGGATTTATGAATTAGAATTCTGTCGGAGCTGCATTTGTAAAAAAATGCCGGATTACGGAATTGCTAGAGCCGACATCAGGTACACCCCTATTTGCGGACAATGATTGTCAAAACATTTTTTTTTTCGTCAGGCTCAAATCTTGGATACTTACATTTACATACTATTACTCTGAAACTTTTACCGAAAATTCTCTATGTAATAAAAGGCAAAAGTTATTATTTAAAAAAAACAAAAAACAAAAAACAAAACTTTT
>MUZC01004021.1:1096954-1156232 GCA_002072015.1 Radix auricularia | reverse complement strand
CCCCCCCCCCCAGCTTTAATAGGATTATCTCTAAACTTTATCTGACCAGAAAAGAATTAACTAAACACCACCTCAGGCTGTTTTATAATACGACACTGAGGGATAAACCCCACACTGGTCAGTCCAATTGTTTATCTACCTAATCTAAACAGTCCAAATGACCACAAGCAGTGTCAAGATAGGAGCCGGTCTTCTTTCCTATCCCATTTCTTTTTTTATCAGCTGGTCAGTTGGCGCCAAATTCGTACAGCATAACCTTGGGCACTCCGCCCCTTCAATCTAATAATTAGATATCAAATTTATGGTGCCACCAAGAGGCGTGTTTAAATTTTAAGAACCTAAAAATTGGCACCAAACACGTAATTAGAAATATCCCGAAGACCAATGACAAAATGTTAAGACAGACAAAAAATACATTTTAAAAAAAAAGAAACAAATAAATTTTTGGTCTTTATATACCACATTTACTTAAAACAATTTTGATCTTAGTTAATAATTAGCGGTTAAAATAAAATTTAAATCGGTTTAGACTCCTCCCCCTCCCTAAAGCTATCTTTCTCTTTCTCGATTTAACTTTACGCATAGCAGTTTGTCCTTTATAACGAAGCTGATCCAAATGTAGACAGGTTGCCAGTCATATTACCGGTAATTAGTCTAAAGCCTATGGAAGAAATAATTTGTTGCCAATTGATAGCATATTTTTATTGCTCATCATGCTTAGTTTTAAATGTTATGGACATCTCCACTAAGAGAGGCAGATCCTTATGAATGACACGTCTACACATAAAAAAACACACACAAAAAAACTATTCACTTTTTATCTGATACCATTAACATTTGAATTGCACACACCACACCCTTGAGAGACATAAATTTTAAATAACGTTGCTCGCAAAGAAAATCCACATAAAAAACGAAATTTGAGGTCAATTCAAAGTTTGTTTTTAAAAAATGTTTTAAAAATTGTAATAAAATGAACTATTTAGATTTTAGCCCTTAGCTTATCTTGGCTAAATAAGATTAATAATTGAAAACTGACAAAGAGTAATAAATATCACAATAACAATAAATAAATACCAGCCCAACGCCCAACACCTTCAGTAGCAATGCTCTATTATATGCTACAGACACAGATTCACATACCCACACTCACACAAAGAAAGGAAATGTAACCCACACTGAATTCCCATATACTTTGTTTGTACTAGTACGATAGCATAAATAAGAATTTTAAAGAATGTTTTTGTTAATGAAAAATAGGCTATATTTGTACTACATTTATAAGACATCCATTGATGACGCCTCTACTAACGCTTATTTTAAAAACAAGCGGTCAGTGAAATGAAGTAGGACCACTTTATAAAACGCAATTGCATCAAGGGGAAAAAAACTATACCTCACTAGAAGAATGTAAACATACGCAATAAAATACTACTGTACCGTAAAGAGGTTGTTATACACCAGTAGTAACGATCAAACCCTTGGCAATGGATTCACCTGCTACGCATATTTCATGTCGACAGCTGTATGTAAATAAGTGCAGTTAATATTTAGGCAATGCCAAGGTCATTTTTGTTATTACATGTAGTTTAAATTCTAAGGTTACAAGAAAATTACTAATAAGGCAAGGTTGATACATTTACCAGTTACAGGTTATATTATATTCATTTCTTTTCAAGTTCAGGTAGAAATTGATTATTTAACATAAACTAACAATTATCTTGTTTTATCAATTATTTACTTAATTACTTCCTCATATGGTTTTTATTATTTTGTTATTGTTAAACAAGACAATAAATAAAAGTCGATTAAAAATATTGTTATCTTTTACTATTTTAGTATAACCTTACCCACAATCATAACAAGAGACTGGAAAAATAATCAAGTTAATGTGAAGTATAGAGAGTAGAATTACAATGATTAAATTTTATTGATGTTGCAACTACCACATCCTTTTTAAGCCATTGATATTATAATGATATAGTGCTAGATGTCAACGTAAACATCCGTATATAATAATTATTAAATAACGTTATCTTCTAGTAAAAGATTTATTTTATAATGGTGTAAGTGTAACAAATGAAGTTAAATCGGCAAACTAGCAGCCCACCGATTCCGTCTCATACGAAGCATAAAAGTGGAGTGGGGAAAGACCCCACCAAAAACTTAAGGGGATGGGGGTTGAATACGTTCATTGAAGCCATTCAACTCAACAAGTGTTAGTAAAGTTGTACGACTATTGGCTTTCATTGGAGCTTTACTTTGACTCCGCCTCCATTTTTTTCCCGCCATATACACCGAATTACACCCTTCCGCTAAAAAATGTAAGGGACTAAACAAAATAAAATATTAATTACTTGGAATGATTATTTATTGATTAATTTAATTTATTTTAACGAAAATAAAATTTAAGTAAACATTTTAGTCATTTAATATGCATAGATCTTAAGTTTTACGCTTTGCGTAAATGTGACCTTGGTCATGAATGCAATCATGAGCCTCGCGGAGTGATTCGTCTAGTTGCGTAGCTAATCTTATATCGAGCAGGGTATGCGCGAAGATCAGCGCAGTTCGGTGTTGGTTCTCTTCAAGGGCAGGAGTAATGCCGGGTGTTCTCAGTTGTAATTCTCAGTGTATTGGATATAGTACTGTTGGAAAGATGGTAAGTGTCAAGATGACTATATGTAGCTAATAGTAGAATTTAAGTTATTTTCTCGGTACTTTAAGCCTTCATTTACTTCTAAGTGGGAGGTGCCCCTTCTCATTCCGCACCAGGAAAATGAAGCTTTTGTTAACAGTGTAATATTTATATGGCTGTCGGCTGTATTTGCGCATTATGATTAAATAATTCGCATGTTTCTTTTTGAAAACACTTTTTCTTAATTTAATTTTGTGATTCACTGTCAGTTAACTAATTACGTCTTTATTAATATGGTTGTTATTAGTTTCACTTATGAATGGGTAATATGAACTTTTCATCAATATACCGGTAATCTCCCTAAAGAACAAAATGGTTTTCTTGCCATTTATGTTGAGGTTCATGTCAGGGCGCCAGCTGGCTGTGTTCTGAGTGAGAGGTCACAACGTGACTTTCACGTGGCGAATTGCCGATCTTAGAACTGCCGCCATCTATTAGATGTCATTGCTTTACAACTATAGTTTAGGTAGTTTCAACCGGATAATTTTATTAATACACTAAGATACTATTAACCCATCGGCGGTATTCGGGTTAACTATAAGTATAAGATATAATGTTCTAGTTCCTTAATGTGAACAATATGTATAAATAGCAATGGGTACTATTTCCTCTACCATCAAATTTTTGTGTTCACATTATTAGCTATTACTATTGTAATTTTTTTTTAAACCGGGAAGGAATATTTATAGGCTATTCATTATTATTCATGTACTACTCTCACTTTCTGTATTCGTAGTTAAAACCAAATTAAAATACATTTTTAATTAGTTCCACCAAGTTAATGACGTATAGTATGCCTAAAATTAATAAATATTATAATTAGCCTATTTTGTATCTTATATAATAATTAATATGCTATTACTATTAACAATTAAATATTATAATGTAGCCATAGACAAAAAAATATTTTTTAAAAAATCCTCAACCTTGGATTTCCAGTGTTTTTGGCCCTCCCCTGAAATTGAATACATGGTTAAATCTATTAAATTTAGTGCTGCACCTCAGCCAGTAACTGGCTTCACAACGCCTCAAATATAAACTAGTAATTCAATGTACAACCCTCATTATGAAATAAGTGTTTAACGTTTACATTAAAATATTACAAATAAGTCAAATATGTTTTATAATTTATAATAGTACACGGCACAGGTATTTTTTAAAATTTTAAGGCCTCTTAATAAAGTCTTAAAAATTCCTTCTAAAATATTTAGAGGCAAAGTATTCCATATAATCATATACTTTGATGTGTATAAAGTGATGTCAACATCTTAACATAATTTACAAGCTATTTGGAGCGTTAAACCCAAGTGCCAACATTAATGATAATGCTTACTTACAATAATTATGAACTTTGTTACTTATGCCATATTTTTCCCATTATTTACAGGCGTTTTTTATGGATCCCGATATGATAAATTTTAATTCTGATGACGATGTTACTGATGTCGGGGACATAGCCAGCAGAATCTTTGGTCCAGCATCAACACCAATGTCACAAACTTCTCAGTCTAATGACAATGCTGACAGTGATTGTGAACTCCCTGATAATGAACACCCAGTTGACCTAATAAAATACTTGGATAGCCCCGAAATTGACATTGATCTGCCAAGAATAAAATGTGAAGGAGACTGTAACTGCACAGAGACCCCCGATAAGTATAACAAGTACAGAGTTTCCGCACGACAAGATCCATTCATGGGAATGGGGGGCTCTCAGTCACATTCTTCTAGTACCTGTGGGACTCACGCAGCCATCACAGCATCTTCTCCAGTCTTGACACCTCTTGACTTTGATTTTGATCCCTATAGTCAACATCAAATCTTGCAACAACAGCGATTCTGTGCATGGGGACATAAGAATGATGATGGATTTGACTTGATGCTTAACAAAAGCAGTATAACCAGCCTTCTTGGTATACTGGAGGATGACAATGAAGAGATAACATTTCCAGATACACCTTCTCCATCCAGTCGATCAGGTATTTTTTTGTCACTGTCACTGTAAATTGAAATTTTTTGTCTGCAGAAAATGCACAACATTAAATTAGCCTAATTTTTTGTTTGATAATAATGTAATCACGAGTTAATTCATAATACAATTTCATAATACCTTTCAGGTGATGACAGTGATGTTGATATTGAAACTGTAACGGATGCACCACGCTCTGCTGACTCTTGTGGATATGTGACACAGGATTCCTCACCATCAATAAGCCCAGCTGCATCACCTTCTCCATATAACACCCTTGCCAGTGTTAACCTTCAGTCTGCAATTACCAAATCCTCTTCGATTTTCTATGGATCAGTGTCACCATCATCCAGCAGCAAATCATCGGGTGGATTCACTTCTTATGGAGTTTCAAGCTCAGCCTCCTTGGCTGAAAATCTCATGGCTGGACGCACCAGCCTCCATGGCCAAAAGCGTAAAATAGCTAAGGAAAAGAAAAGTGGATCCAAGTCATCACAGCCTGTTTATACTCACATACTTTGCAACAGTAACAGTGTCAACTTTCATGACTATGCCATGAGTCCAGGTGCTTACACATTTCCCTCAACTTCAACAGAGACAGGAAGACCTACTGTCATGTCCAAGAGGATTTACAAAAGAAAACAGCTTGCACTAGATGCTTCTGATAAGGAGAAACAACACCATCACAATCAACTCGAAAGAAACCGTCGCCAAAAACTTGCAGATTTATTTGTTGACTTAAGAGATGAAGTTCCAAAAATTGCCAACCAGGCAAAGGCTTCAAAGGTTGTTATTCTAAATGAATCAACAGTTTATATTCGAGAACTGCAGAAATTTCACAAGCAGCAGGAGGATGACATTTCCAAAGAACTGCAGCGGAAGGAGATGCTTAAGAAGCAGTTGAGACATTTACAATCCCAGATTTCCAGGGCTGGATTTAAATAACTTTCTGTGTTGCCAAATGAACAGACTACGTCTATGCATTTGCATTATGAGTGCTGGGTGTGGAATTCGTGCAATGGAATTATAAAAGTCTAATTTTATGAATGGTTTGTAAGGACATGTGCAATGATGAATATGGTTGTAATATAATATAAATGGATTGTGAGGATTGGTGCAATGGGATTAATGGTTGATAATTGAATGATTTGAAAAAGTGTTTTGATATATTTTTGTATGTAAGTTTGAAGTGGTATATTGTAGTGGTGAATCTTTGTATATAAATGGAGAGAAGCCTGAAATATGTTTAAAGGCATTTTCTCATTTGTCACTGCCTTTCCCTTTTTTTGTATTTTATAGAAACGGGTCCAAATTGTATATGATTATTTATCATTACTTCAATAAGGACAGTCTTTGATGAATTTAATGGTTTTTGGTTTTTCTGATATTTTAACAAATTTTAAATTTTCTTTTTTGTTGAGCCCAGCTTCAACACAGCACTCAGTTCAGGAAGTGCACTTGTAAAAAAATCAAGTTTCCATTGTCATTAATGTATTCCAATACATGGGTCATAGTTGTCAAAGAATTATTTGTAGGGCATTCTTTCCTTGTGAAAATTTTAGATATATAGTAAATATATATTGGAATGTACAGTTAAAAAGTTTGCTGTGTTATATAAATATATATATAGTTCATGGGTTTGTTCCCCATTAGTCTTCTCACTTAGATTATTTTTTACATGCAACATTGCACAGATATTTAATAAGTTAATAAATTTAACTGTTAGTAACTTCTGGATGCTAACTGCCATATGTGTGCCCACAGTTTTTACTACCCATGCTTATTTTCGATTTTAAAAACAGTTTTTATTTTGGATTCATTGTTAAGGTTGATTATCAGATCTTAACTTAAAACTTTTGTTTTATTTCAGGCATTATTTTTAAAAAGTTTTTTTTCCTTAAAAAATTGGATATTTTCAGAATTTTGTGTCTCTAAATCCTGCCAATTTTTTGTAATAATAAGTTGAATAGCATTTACTTTCTGTATATTTCAAAGACTTTTTTTCAATGTGTTCATTTATCTCCTTTGCACTGTAGGAAGAGGAAATTTCATTTATTAAAGACACAAATAATCTGCAGTTGGCATTGCCTGTATTTTTTGTATAGTTATTCCCAGCTTGCTTTTGCTGATACAACTTTCCATAAACTTTTGTATTATTTGTTGGGTGGGGCCTGAAACCTTTGAATTAGTTTTAACAATAGACAGATTCTCAGCAGTCTATTATTATTAGCAGTGACTTGTATGTAAATTTGTATTATTTGTATAAAATTTATAAATTAAGTAACTTGTGTGACATAAGTTGTCATTCATTTCTGTATATGAAATAAATTCTATTTTAAGTTTTAAGTCACATTTGACATGTTTGACTTTGTTCTAAAAAGCCTTTATTATTTTTTTTTTTGAGATTTCAGAAATAAATTTTTCAAAATACCCCTCGTCTCTGTTATTAATTAAACCTGTAGAACATTACTTTTATTGAATACCTGTCATTGGGTCATGTCTCATTGCCAATTGATAATGCTAAGACAGTCTAAAGTGGTATAGATATGAGAATTTACCAAAAAATGTTAAAGACTTGTAGATTCTTGGTTGTAAATTTTAGACGATGCACAATTCAATACCAATAAATTGTGATAATATTCAGTTAGTGACTGAACCACATTTTAAAGCATGTAAAGTAAAGTCATACTAGTTATCTTTACAAGGCTGCGTGAAATGCTTTAAAATCCTGTTTTATATTAAAAAGGAAACATATGCCCGGTCTCGGGTCTCCCAGCGACTTTTGTCACACAACATTGTGTAAAGTGTTAAAAATATATATATTCAATTAATTATTTGATTGCTCCAAATAAAATACTGCACTCCTTTAAAAGTTAATCCAATCAATGAAATAGGCAGCACCATTTTGTCGGGTGATTTTAAACAATTAAAATTTGTAGTATGCAATAATCTTCTTATAGAAGTAGCGTTTTGTAAGAGATAAATTTATGTTATTGCCTAATAAGTAAGTCATTCATCCCACCTTTAATTTTCAAAGCAGATGGTCAACTTTAAACCAAGGATTTTATGGTTCCACGCATAGACTTTCACTTCTACTTCTGTTACAGCTTTTCAATCTAAATTAAATGGTGCATTGGCTGCCAACCTGTGTCTAGTAACCTGCTTATCCCAATAATTAATGTGCAAAGCGACTTTTTAAAAATAATCTATATCCTATCCGGCCAGTGGTTTTCTAAGGATGTATTACCGCTTGCATATTAATGCAATTATCTGCAACAGTGCTTTTTGCATTTAAAAAGTGCCCATTTTCAATTTTTCCATAATCTTAAAAGCAAAAATACATTAAGACGCTAACCTACAAATTACAAATTTTAGTAACAAACCCCAATCGCTAGGGTTTTCTTGTTGAGTTGTGAATCACAATATCCAGCTACCACTACAAACTAACTTTAAAATGGGCGTGACTTCCTTCTTTAACAATATGAATTGTTGTCGGCTCGGTCTTCACAGAAAAGCACGGAACCGTCGTGTGCCTAAAAACTTAGACCGATGTGTTCTGTAGTAATTATACGCATGTGTGGCTGCAACGTTTTTTCGGTCCACCTACAATGACGATCCATTATCCACAAATCAAGGTGCGAACGACGTTTGGGCCTGTTGATGGCTTTTAGACGAGGGAGAGGTGGCGCGTTAACACTTAAGGTCGAAGGCACCTGGTAAATGTGCAAGGCATGTCATAGTAAGAGTAAACACGAATTGGTGTTTTGTTTTGTAATTGCTTGGGCAGGGGTAAAGCTCATGGTTCTCCAATAGACCGATTGCTTTTATGAAACCCCTTATCGCAAAGCCAGGGCAAAATTAAGCTTTCGGACCCTGGGAACGTCCATCAATGACGTCATTTGCCAAGGGGGGAGGAGGTCACATTTGTGACGATGGGGGTGTTTAAGAATTACACGTCACATCAAAACGCGCACATTTAAAAAAAGTGTTCCTTTTAAGCATTGAATTGCTTTCGCTTCGCGCTCATTACGATTGAGTGGGGTCTCAAACTAAAAAAATATACTTTGATGACCGAAAAGGGGGGTTTGCAACCTGCTCATTTTCAAATAGAAAATATGGCTTTTAGTAGGGGTGGCAGAACTTTGGGACGTCATATTGGAGGGGGTGGTAAATATTAGCCAACATCGCGTGATGTCATTTATGGACATGCCCCCCCCCCCCAAACACACACTTTTAAATAAAATATTGCAGCGAAATAAAATTATTTGTTTTCACTTGTTCACTGTCGTGCCCACGTCTGAAGTTAGCTTATTTAAAATGTCACTCCTGGTGAAAATCTGTCAATGTTGAAGATAAATATAAGTTAAGTAACGAGTTTCACCCCACAGGCGAAAGTTTCCTTTGCTATAAGAATTATTTGCTAGGTCCCGTCCAAATTCATTAAGTCTTGTGTGTTTTAGATTTCCTTAACTCGAAGATTTTTGGCTTCCAAAGTCCGTAAGTCGAATTTTACAAGGCGTTTAGGTTATTATTAATAATATTCTGGGTAGAAATTTCAGAACATATGACACTCCCAATGTGGAAAGGGTAAAGTGGGGTGGGGGGAAGGGTCTTTCTATCTCAGAGGTGTCGGCATGTTATGCTGGCTTCCCTTCATATGACACAGCCTCTCCATGTCAATCCTTCTCGCTTCCCCCCCCCTCCTCTAATAACAACACTGTCCTTGAATAATCTGCGCCTTTTACTGTTACGCCATTTCCCCTTACTCGAAAACTCGGTATGTCGATTTTTTTTCCGGGTCCCTTTGAGTTGGACTTAGCGACTTTAGCGAGGTCCGACTGTACCCATTTTTGCACAGTAAACCATAACTATAACTATAAGAAAAAAGATGGAAACGAAATTTAAAAAAAAAAAAAACGAAACGTAAATTGTTGTTCAGTAATACAGTTCAGTAAAGACAAATATACATTTATAAGTACGTCAATGGAAATCGTAACACTTTCAGTGAGCTCATCTCCGTTGTGATGAAGTAGAAAGTTTTTGTTTGTTTTTGTTTAAAAAAAAAACAACTGATCATACTGAAACGCTAAAACTAAAACTTTCCTCTCAAACCAATATAGGTCTGTCTAATTAGTACATTATCCTGGAGTTTCGTAAGCACGTATGGGAAAATTGAATAGAGATCAGAACGAAAGCCAACAGAAATGAGAGCATAAAAACAAATCTTAAATCAACCATCATATAGACTAAGTTTCAGAAACTATAACATTTAGTTCTTCTTATACTTATTGTATACACTTTTTGTGCTAAAGAACATATATAATCAAAACATATGATCTGCGGATCTTATAAAGTCGAATTTTCATTAAAAATAGGTAGGCTCAGCCTCAAAGTTCTAGATCATTTTTGGATCAATGGAAAAAAAAGAATTGAAATTGGACAAAAACAAGGGACAAAGAACCCTTTAAAAAAAAAACAAAAAAAAAACAATATTTCTTACAACTCTGTTACAGAGGCTCCTTAATATTGCGTCCTATGCGTATCTATGTTTTATGACAAATCCTGAATTCTTTTAATAGAGTTTTAAATGTTGATGAAGTGTTGGTTTTCCTGGTTTCTTCAGGTCAACACATTCACGCCGGAATTGAGGTCGAGGAGAACGGAAATTTGTATGTGTTTGTTCTTGCATGTTAAGTTATCTTTGTGTTGTATTTCTAAATTAGAATTAATTGCTTTATGTATTTTAATTACAACTTTACTCTTGGTTCTTCTATCCTCTAGTGTTTCAGGGTTTAATGATTTAAAAAATGTTGTTATTTTTGTCAGTTTTGAATATTCTCAGTAATGAATCTTGCAGTTTTTTTTTGTTTTTTTTTTTTTGTTTTTTTTTGAATTTTTGTTTTTTTTTGAATTTGTTCTAGTTTATCAATGTTTTCTTTGGAGGATGGGTCCTATACAGAAGATGCATATTCTAGTATAGGTCTCACAGTTGAGAGGTAACATTTTAATTTTAGGCCTATATCTCTATAGCATGTTAAAAGTTCCTTTCATAAAGCGTAAGGTTTTATTAGATTTAAAATAACTACATTGCCATGGGAATTACATGATAGTTTCTCATTTATTAAGACTCCTAAGTATTTTGCATCTTTAGATTGGGTTATTTCTTTTCCATGAATGACTTATTTTGAATTTATTTCTCGATGCTTACTTTAGACGTTTTATATATCCCAACTAACATAAAAGAATAGTATTTTTGCTTAATTGAAAAAGTTTTTCGCATTCAGAATTTAGTCCAGTGGGGTCACTAGGGTTGGTGTCATCCGGGGCGGTGGCCCATGGTGCCACCCGGGGCGGTAGTTCATGGTGTCACCCCCTCACGATTTAGGCTAACCCATAGAACTCCTCGGAGTTTTCCAGTGACAAATAAAGGGAATATATATAGAATTTTACATTCTGGTGTCACCCGGGGCGGCCCGCCCCCACCGTACCCCCTATTGACACCAAAGTTGATCACAACTATTAGCCATCAAAAAGTAAAAGAAGCCACCCTCTCAATATCGATATGCAAAATCGAACGTTTATTTATGAGTTATTTTTTAACAAATGATAGTGATACAAATGCAAGATCTTGCTTTGCCCCCCTTGCATGTATTTAATATCCCTCTATAGTTAATACTAAAACGTTTTAAATGTATTCGCCCCCCCCCCCTTCTTTGTAATCAGCAGTTGAACCCGCCTACCCTAAATAAATTTAAAAAATAAGGAATAAGAAAAGTTTTTGTGTGTGTATCCCTGTGTCTATCATCTGTTCTTATTATATTATATTGTGTTGTTGTTTTTTGTTTTTTTTTTTAAAAAGGAATTAAATTGACTTAAAAACTTAGATCTATACTATGTTGTTTCGCAAATGAAAGTTAGATTTCCAGAAACACAATCTGTTTCCTGTTTTGAGATTGATTTCCCTTGGAAAACATGGCTGCGCGCAGGTTACCAATCGTGGTTGTTTTGGGTGCCACAGGAGCAGGGAAATCAAAACTGGCCATTGAAATCGCCAAGTTTTTTGGAGGTGAAATAATTAGCGCAGACTCAATGCAAGTAGGCGTTTCATTTCAATCATGAATTGTTAAAGAATATAAGTTTAAGACTTGAATTTTTGTAGAAGTAGAAGTTACTAACTAATTAGTAATAGTATTACTAAGTAAGTACTAAGTACTAAGTATACTAAAGTATTAGTTATAAGTTCTTAGTATTAAGTATTACTAAGTATAAGTTAGTATAAGAGTATAAAACAGTGACAGTAATTTTCAGTAAATCATAAACTAGTCTCAAGACTAAGTAATAAAGTACGGGTCCCCATTCCATTCTCCGTTATCGCCATTATTTCATTATTATAGATAGTGCTGGTAATATATTATTGTTGATATTTTTTATATGCAGATGCGCAGCTCAGTAATTCTGCAGTTATATAGTTATAGCACATATATTTATAATTAGGCTGAATCCGAAATGGGCTAGGCTACATAGCAATTAATTCTGCGTTCTCTTCCTTTGTTTTTTAGGTTTAGATTTAGAATTTTTATTTGTTAATTTAGGGTTTGGGTCAGGTTTAGTTATAATTGTGAATTTAGGGTTATGGTTAGGTTTAGTTTTAGAATTTTATTATTTTAATAGTTGAATTTTCCAATTTCTTTGGTACGCAACAAAGATGGTGGCCATGTAAATGTAAGTGTAAGGTCAGGTGGGAACATCAACTCAGATTTTACCTATAATTATAATATTTCGTGGCAAATTTTAATTTTTTCATGAGAACTTTCGTTTAATAATGATAATCAGAGTATGCTATATCCATTTTGTTTATCTAGCACACTATTTGCTGGGTTGCCTAATTAAAATTAAGATGCCTAATGAAATTTTCTCACTTACAAACAAAATAAAAATCTAATAAAACATCAAGTCAATCTAGTAAAAAAATTAAAATAGTTATTGATCTTGTAAGAACAATAAAATATATTATTTATATATTGATCTTCTAAGAACATTAAAGTAGAGGAAAGAAACTTTTTATAAAACATCTTCAGTCAGTAAATGGCATGCATGGCGCTAGATTCACAAGATGAATGTATCTAACTCCGATTATGTCATGTAGTGCCAAGGTCAAGAGCCAAAAAATGGCATATAAATTAAAATTAAAAACCTTCCAAATTAGCGCTATAACTATAATGCCTAAAATATAACATATCATAATATGTATAATATATAAATGCATTTAATAAATTAAAAACAAAAGATCTCGTGAGAAAATTAAAATTGGCTGCGAAATAATCTTCATACTAAAACTGCAGGATTACCCACAGCTATCTGACCTGCGATGTGAGATTTCACTAACCCTAAAGCTAAAATAAAAAATCACAAATACAGTCACCAACATTAAATATGATTTATGTGATTAAGAATTAAACAAGATAGACAAATTTCAAATCCTGGACATTTTCAATTACCTATGATTATGCTTTAAGACTTTATTCCTTTAGTAGTTAGTAGTATTTGCAAAGTACAGTGTACAGAAACCCTGATTATGACTGAAATACAACATTATTAATGATCCAAAATGCAGTGTAGCATAAGCAGCAGAATTGCTCATAGATTGTGCAAAGAAAGGGGAAAAAGAACAGGCACAAACTTCCTACAGTCTACAGTATCCATAATCATAATTGTATTTGTTTTGAGGCTTTTTTCCCTTTCCTTCAATTTAGTGTGTCTCAGTGCAATGCCCATAGTTCAGCACAGTGCTGGTGTACACATTACCACTACTACTACATATGTAAAAACTGCCTCTTGCTTGCTCTACTTTCTGGCAAATATATATAGGTGTGTGACATGAAATTATACACCTATCACCATATGTATAATACAAGAACAAAAAGATAAAAAAATACCTTAGATGTTTCAGATATATTAAAATTTTTATTATTTTATGTTTATTTACTCACATGTACAGATTGGCTCTGTTACACCTCACATGACAACCAAGGCTATGCTTTATCATTTTCAATATTGCATTAACTTATTAATGAACTAACAAAATACCTTTACTGTACAGCTGAAAGTAGGATTTTAGTTAGTGTTGAGAACCCACATACTAAATTCTGGAAAATTGGATCATAGGTAACAGAAAAAATAAAAAGTTTCTATAACCATGGCATTAAAGCGGATTGTATGGCTAGCACAATGCCCAGCCAGCTTAACTTCCCCAACTGATATCAAGTACCCATTCAGAGCTGAGTAGACATAGGGATACTGACTTCACAGAGACTCGAACCCGTGACTCTGTACAACAGCCGCGTGGGCTGCCACATGACCACCGAGCCCCTATAAGTAATAAAGGCCATTGGAATGGTGACTGACATTGGTGTCATACCACCACAATAAGTATGTTCATAAGTTTCGGTTTGCACAGGGAAGCCGCCTAACATATTTCTTGAAGATTGGGCCATAATTATGAAAGTTAAACACAGGGAAAATTGTTGACTGTAACGCAAATAGAATTTATAAATGAAACCTGCTTAACTATTGGACATCAGGGTTTCAATGCCTTGTAGTTTCTAAATATGTGTCGGCAAAAGCATATGTAGTAAGTTTGATCGAGAATCACACATTGTAGCCAGCAATAAACATTTTCAGCTAAGAAAGATACATATCTGATATTGAAAACTAGATCAGAATAAGAAAAGTCCACATAAATTGTAATTTTTGCCAATTGTTGTAAGGTGCTGGCATATATTTTCAAAATAACCTGTGAGCTTTTGTTACTGATAGTGATCTGGGTTGCAAGATTTAGTACATTTAAGGATATATTATAGAGACAAAATTATAAGTATAGGTTGTTATAGTACAGTAGTCGGTAGTATCATTCCAGGCATGCATGGTCACAAATGACAACAAAATTAATTAATGATAAAAGCCTGTCTGTTAGTCAGTAAGAGAAAATTGTAAATTTAAAGCTGTAACAAGCAACTGATGTGGGTTTAATTTCTTAGCACATGAGCCATGCGTACCATTACTATGGCCCAAGATATCCCTGTTAATTTCAACCCAAAATGAAACTATATGCTGAAATAACTTCAGGCAAGCTCTTATATATTATTAAGTCATCAAGCATCTTTAACTTATTCATATAAGTATAAGGGGCCGTCCATAAATGACGTCACAGGTCAGGGAGGAGGGGGGTAACACATTTGTGATGATGTGTGATGAGACAGAGGGGATTTTAAGAAATGTTACGTTATGTAAAAAAAACTTATTTAAATACAAGTTCCACTTAAATATTTGATTTTTTGCAAATTGTTTAATGATGTTCAATGGCTCCATGCGTTTTACGATATTAGAGTGCAGACTTACTCTAAATACATTTTTAAATGACAATATTAATTTGCAACATGCTAATTTTTAATTAGAAGATAATGGGGGAGAAAAGTTTTGTGTCGTCGTAATTGGAGGGAGGTCTAAGTTTTTGTGACGAAAGGGGTAAAAATAGGCAAAAATTGCGTGACGTAATAAGCATACATTGCATTTATTTAATTTTTTGTGCCTCAAAACCTCAGGGTCGTAGGGGTTCTAGTGTTTCCATTAGACTGTTCTCGGGCTTGGTAGGGTTGGCGGCGTCCATCTCTTCTCCAAGTTAGTGTTGGACTTTTAAGTGATAGTCATATATTAATCTTTATAATGTGGCTTAGCGTGAATGTGATCCCTCAGCTTGTGAGGCGAGCGCAATACTGACTTCGCAATGAAAAAAAAAAAGCTAATTGAAAAAGACTTTATACAATCAGTTCTAGACAGCATTAACTATTCTGATTTTTTTTTCTTTGGATTTTTCTTTCGGAAATTAGAACTGTTAAAAATATTTTAGGAGTGTAAAACTTATTTAAAATTATTATGAATAATCATGAATATTGCTCTTCTTTTTAATTCTTAACTTTCTACTTTAGAGAGTAATCCTCATGTTGTGCTCATATTTTAGTTATCTTAATATTCAAACATTCTTATGGGCCTTTTGAATTATGCATATTAATGACCTGAACTTGGGTACAAAATCATTATGCAATGTTCCCTTTAAGCTGCGTGGCTACGCAAATATCTGACTGATGTGAGCACTGCAAATTTTGATAAGAATGATACAGGTCAAATACTGTGTCTGTATTTGTGGGGTGTAAAATTTTGGACCAAAAAAATGATGTCCGGCAACTTTACACCGAGTTTGTCACTTTGAAAGGGACAAATTAACCATAGCAGGACAATTACTTTTATGACATCTGTTTTGGCAATGATAAGACGAACATTGCAATATAATTTTTATTTTGGTTATCTTCATTCATTCCTTGGAAAATTTAATTTTAGCCATTATAAAAACCTCTTCCAAACTCACTGCCCAGTTTTTACTTTACTGTAAAGTAAAAGTTTAAATAATGCCCATGGCACATTTAAGGTTGCATACTGAATTGATCAAAAGCCAATGCTGCTTTCATTCAATGCATCAAGAACTCACCTCACTCAGCATAGAAGTAGAAATAGTCCATTTTGATGGTTTGTAATAATCTAAATTAGTGAATCTTGCCTTATTTCTCTTATAGCATATGTTAAAGGGGTGTATCTTTAACTAGTAGGTATGTTTGAAGAAAGTTGTCAAATTGTCAAATTATTTCTTGTAACGTTATTTCTTCTCAACAAACAATTGTGACTTGCTACCACATAGTTTAAATATTATTAAATTGTTTCTTGTGATATTATTATTGTTTTTTGTGATCTAAAACTCAGTGAGTAAAAATAATAATATAAAATCTTATTCCATTAACATATATTAGTCCAGGGCTGATTTGTCTGAGGCCGTTTTGTCAGCGAACCATTTTATACTTATAGTAAATAATAGTATTCACATTATGACTAACACTCTCACTAACAATAACAGTATCAGTGTGTTAATACTTGATAAATTTGAACAAGTTCCATGATTTAGCTTTGTCTTTTCTTGTTGTGATTTTCATTGGACAAAATGTATAATCATAAAGTCCAGCATACCCAAAATGGGGCTTTATGGACCAGCATAGATTTACAAGATTTATCATTGCAGTTATATGCATTATTATTTATTCGTCCAAAGAAACAAAATCTCTTCCTTGTCCTTGGTTAATTTTTAAAACCTGTTGCCTGAATGGTCTAACTTTAAACTTAGAGAGCTTTATTTACATCACATAGTCCTTTAAGTCTTTAAATGCATCAATATATCAAGGGCAAGCTAGAATAAAAACAATGCTGAAAATCATGTTATTGGATCCGAAAGTCCCAAAGAAATTTATTAAAATGTTAAAATATTTACCAAGATCGTCGGGATATGACAACATATAACACTAGTTGCTGGTAATATAGAAAATTTAAAATATTACTGTCTCTTGGGTCCTTAATTCTTAAGTTTTGTTCCTTTTTACACACTTTTATTTGAGTCACACTGTTTGTATGTTAACTTTTAAAAGAATACATTGTTAACTGATTTTGTGTGTGTCAAAGAAGGTTAATGTTTTAGTGTACAGGGATATTTGTTAAAAATATCAGACAGTTATTTCAACAGTAGCTGTTCATATTGTTCTATCTGTCTGTCACATAATTTTATCAATGGTTTAATATTTTACCTAGGTAAAACCACAGTGTTTTATTATTTTTAGCAACTTCTTTTCAAGAATATAAAATAATTATAAGACTATGAAAATATGAAAGCTCTAAGTCCAAAATATTTAATTGATCACATTAATTTGGTGCTTAAAAGAAAAGATTCTTAACAAGAGTAACGAATCATTATTAATGATATTCCTTACCTCATAAAAAAGATATCATTGAGCTCATACTCATGTTGCCCATATGCTTGAATACGGTAATAATTAAAACAGATGTTTACAATTTTGTTTCAGTTTTGCATTATATAACCAATTTAGCCAAGAGTGTTTACCTATGATAAGTTGCTTTTGTGTAAGTTATATTGAGGGAGTAAATAGTTTGTTAAAAATTCAAAGTAAATGTGCTAATGTTGTCATTTAGTGTATTTAAAAGTTTTTTTTCTTCTTCTCCACAGTTATACAAAGGTTTGGACATTATCACTAATAAAGTTACAGAAGAGGAGCAACAAGAATGCCCCCATCACCTGATTAGTTGCTTGGAGGCAGATCATAAGTACTACAATGTAGTGGAATTCAGAGACTCTGCTGTGCCTATTGTATCCTTGCATATTGTATTGTAGTGTCATATCTAGAGCAAGATTTCTCAAGCATTAGATAGGACTGCGCCAATAAGGACTTCCACTTCATTCATTGTGTCTATATAACATACAATATACACAAAGGCATTGTGTGGTTAAAGCAATAAATTAGAGCTTTATTAATGGACTCATACATATATTTTATGACAGCGTGTTAGGGGCTGAGACATATTGACATTGTTATTTAGTCTAGTAAGTAGTTGTCACCATAGAAGTTAAAGTCCGAAGTAGCTAGGAATTTTAGATTAAACTTGTGTTATTAATAATAGGTGTTGTTGAGTTTTTGGCACCGTTTTGAGAGGTCTTTATTCAATTAATTGTTTTAATGACAACATTTCTTTGTGTATCTAGTATCTTGTATCTTATTCAAAAGCTTTACTACAGACTACAGTCCAAATCTATGTCTCTATATAACTTATAATTGTATACCAGTCCAAAGAAAAATTTTGTTCTAAAGAATATTGCGATGCATGCCACCCACAGTTGGCATGCATGATGAAATTCGCAGACCTTTGTCTTTTGTATTATTCTAACTTAGCAGTTTCTTGTATCGAAAAAAGATTATATTTTACATATCAGACATGTTTAAAGCGAATTACTGATTCCTTAACTAGCCAAGATTGATGGATTACTAAAACAAAGAAGGTTGCCTGTAATAGTTGGTGGCACAAATTATTATATTGAAAGTCTTCTCTGGGATTTTCTTGTCAGTAAAAAGGTAAGTTTTTTAATTTTAAAATTAGTACAAGAAACAACATATTTACACCTTGCCTGAAAATGTAAGATTTGACTGCACTGCTTTTAAATAAGGTATTCCATGAAAATGGAACTGATAATAAATTTATAAGAAGATTGTATGTGTGTGGGGGGTGGGCAGGGCACACCTCTCCCCCTATTTCATAATCCTTTTACACTTAACACACAACTTCACCTCAAGGGAAAAACAACACCTCGAAAATGTCCTGCAGACCTAACCTTGAAAACAGTTTGTTATGACAAACATAAAAGGGGCGTCCCTTGGAATACAGCAGCTACTGGGACCTGTGAGCACTTCTTCCCTTCACTTGCACTCTTTCTCCAATCGGATATTACTAACAGGAATTAAGCAATTGCGTTTCTCATCTACAATTTTTGTTAACTTGAAAATCAATGTTTCTGAGAAAGCCAAGTCATTTTCGTTTTGTGTGCTAGACTAGGGCTGTTAGTTACTTGAGTTTCAAAGTGATGAGTGCTCAAAAGACGAAATGTCTCTGTTGAGTGTTTTCGCCATGATAATATATTTATATATATGTTGTAGAGTGATTTATTGTCTAACTTGAGGTTACTTTTCATTTCAATGTATAAATTGTTTACAGCTTTTACTCAAATGTCTAGAAGTTAGCTCTGTGGTTTCTTTATAACAAAAATAAGATTTAAAAAAAGTATCCAAAGTCTGCCACGGACCGCAGATAAGGAAGGTCGACTGTTGTAACCTTGACAGTGCAATGTTTATTTCACCACGAGGAGGATGAACTATTCCCCTGGTTTCAGTTACCACGCCCCTGTCCTTCCCAGGGGGCGGTGTGTGTGGGGGGGGGTCTCTGATCCCTGGTTATGGAAGTAGATTTTGGATTCGTTTCTTGTAAGTCGTAGTTGGCGTGTGACAACACAATAGTTGACGTGTGTTGTGAGCAATGTTCTAATTATAGGTTAAATAAAGAAATTAATTAACATTTCTTAGATACTATAAACAACATAAACCTAGAACAGATAGTAAAAAAAGCAACTAGGAAAAACAAAATACTAGATTTATTCCTAACAAACATACCAGGACTAGTACTAGACTGCACAATAATTCCTGGGCTGTCTGACCATGATATTGTTAGGGTAACCAACACAATTAAAACTAAAATAAATAAGATGCCTAAAAGAACAATATATCTTTGGAATAAATGCAACTTAATAAAATTACACCAATCAGCTTCTAATTTCCAACAAAATTTCCTAAGTAAATTCAGCATAGATAGCCCTGTAGAAGAAATATGGAAGGAAATAAAAACAAATCTAAAAACCATAATGGATCAGAATGTTCCAACAAAAATAACTTCAAATAGAATTAATAAATGTTGGTTCAATTTTAAATTAAAAAAGTATTGCAAACTAAAGGAGAATTTATTTAAGAAATTTAAGGCTACCAACTTAGAAAGGATACACAAAAAATACTTAAAAATTAAACACTTGACACAAAAACTTAGCCATAACCTCCAAAATAATTATATAAACAATGTGATAACTAAAGATAACAATAAAAACTTATGGTCCTTTATCAAATAAAAAAAAATGGAGCCTTCAGGTATAGCCACACTAAAAGGCTCAAATAATAAAACCTATAATGATAATGAGACTAAATCTAATATGCTTAACACATATTTTGCATCATCATTTTCTGCCTCAGGCGACAAGGAAATTTCAATAAATTTAAATAAAATGGAAGAAATAGGTAACATAGCTGTAGATGAGATAGGTATACATTCACTCCTAAAAAACTTAAAAATAAACAAAGCTACTGGCCCAGATGAATTACCTGCCAGGTTATTAAAAGAATTAAGCAATGAACTGTCCCCAATCCTTGTAGTTCTCTTTCAAGCCTCTCTAAACCAGGGTAAAGTACCCCAGGATTGGAAATTAGCCAATGTAACGCCACTCTTTAAGAAAGGTGATAAGTCCGACCCTGGTAATTACAGACCTGTATCACTTACTAGTATCACCTGTAAATTACTAGAACACATAATATATAGCAGAATAGTTAACCACCTTGACAAATATAATGCCCTATGCCCACACCAACATGGCTTTAGGAAGAACAGATCATGTGAAACACAATTGATAGGTCTAATAGATGATCTATCAAAAGGCTTAGATAATAATGATCAAATAGATACAATATTACTAGACTTCTCAAAAGCATTTGACAAAGTTCACCACCTTAGTTTACTTAAAAAACTTAAATACTTTGGAATCTCAGGTCCCTTACATCACTGGATCCAAGATTTCCTATTGGGTAGGGAGCAAACTGTAATAATTAATGGATCTAAATCTACACCAATAAAGGTTAACTCAGGAGTTCCACAAGGAACTGTCCTAGGTCCCTTACTATTTTTAATTTATATAAATGACTTACCCAACAATATCTCAACAGGAACTAAAGTTAGGTTATTTGCTGATGATTGTATAATCTATAGAACAATCAAGTCAGAACAAGATAGCAAAATTTTACAAAAAGACTTAGATGAATTAATAAAATGGGAAACTAACTGGAGTATGTCCTTTCACCCAGAAAAATGTCAACTGCTAAGAGTAACAAAGAAAAAGAAACAAATAATTTCAAAATACTTCATTCATGGAAAAGAACTAACCCAAACTAAAGATGCAAAATATTTAGGAGTCATAATAAATGAAAAACTATCTTGGAACCCCCATGTCAATGAAGTTATTAAAAAAATCAAACAAAACCTTAGGCTTTATAAAAAGAAACTTTTACAAATGTAACAAAGATATAAAACTAAAATGCTACCTCACCCTGGTGAGACCTATACTAGAATATGCATCTTCTGTATGGGACCCATCCACCAAAGAAAATATTGACAAGTTAGAACAAATCCAAAAAAGAGCTGCCAGATTCATTACTGGAGAATATTCAAAACTGACAAGAGTAACACCATTAGTTAAATCATTAAACCTTGAAACACTGGAGGATAGAAGAACCAAGAGTAAATTAGTAATTATACATAAGGCAATTAATTCTAATTTAGAAATACAACACAAAGATAACTTAATACAACCCTCAAATAGACATAAAGATAAAAACACCTTTCTTATTCCATATGCAAGAACAAACACATACAAGTTTTCTTTCTTTCCGTCCGGTATTCGGGCGTGGAATGGGTTGCCTGAAGAAACCAGGAAAGCCAACACTTTATCATCATTTAAAACTCTAGTAAGAATACAGGACTAAACACAAACCATAGAAATACGTAGGACGCAATAATCTTCTGTACAGAAGGAGCGTCTGTAACATATAAGATAAGATAAGGTTCGTTGGTACGGACGCAAAATGAAAAACTCCTGCGCAAAGTTTCAAAACGTCAATTTTTTTGTGTGCAAAAATTTACACCCTAACACAAACACAGAAATAAGGTATCATATTTTTTTTTGAAATTGCGCGGTATGTCTTAACTGCTGCACGGCGTGTCAGTCTGATATGCGTGGCCGCACAACTTAAACTAAACATTGGTTATGATTAGAGACATGGTCTCACACATTTGTGTACAGTAATTGATAACTTTGATTTTTTTTTACATGTGTAGTTGTGGCCAAAAATTAATAAATACATACAAATTAGGGCTGCGGAAATTATTGATTAATTTCTCGATTAATCGGTAAATGTTTTTATCGATTAAAATTATTTTAATAGATAAAATAGCGAATAAATTTAAAGAATATATTTTAAATAATTCAGACGATTTATAATTTAATAATTAACAATAGTTAGCTTTCTTTGCGTACACATTTCACATTGAAAAAATATACATATAAAGTGTAAACTTTAAAATAAGCTGTTTTTATAAGGAAAATAATATAAAAAATTAAATATTGTTTTTACGTAATTAACAATAACAAAAAATTCATTGACATTATGTTGAACTACTTATATTTTTTTTTAAAAAAAATGTCAATTGCCTGTTTTTGTTACTTCCCTTAAAATGTTCCGTTTGATGACGTCATATATCTTATTTTTAGCTTTAATAAAAATTATCGATTAATTATTCGGTAATTTTTCAAAAGTTAACGATTAAATTTAAATTAATCGATAACAGCCCTAATACAAATTAACACGTCATTCACTTGTTAAATGAATACAATGGTTCGAGGCCATTTTTAAGTGCAGCAAACTTGATTTCATAAGAAGGCGGTGACACAACATATGGTTGATTGCCATGCCGATGTCGTTGTCCCTTTTCATGTAATTGGACGCGATATCCCCTTTCATGCCTTATAGTGCAGTGCATCTTGTAATATGTAGGTCTCCAAGAAGTAACAGGTGGGCTAGGTTCAAAGTAAAGATATAGAAACGCATTCACGTGAAAAATCCTTTGTGGTGACCAGGGAAGGGTTTTTTTTTTTTTTTTTATACGTAATCGGTATTGTGGTTGTGGTCTTTGGGCTGCAGGTGTTGCTAATAAAGGTTCAGAGTCGATAGTCTACAAATAGATGTTAAAATTCATTCGATTTCACTTCCTTTCTTCTTTTCCTTTGCGTAGCGCACATGTCACTCACTTAGTCCGCCTTGATATCAATTTAAGCCTCTATAAGTTAATATTATACCTATAAAATGAATGGTGCTAATGGACACCTCCCCTCGTTTCCCATTCGAGTATATGTATTTGAATTTCAGACCCAACGTGCCATATCTATGCTATTGTCCTGAAATACGTTTTTTACACGTTTGCATACAAGCGTGTGATCACACCGTACGCTGGTTTTTATGAGTCTCTCAAGTGTCAAGTGTTTCAGTTGTCTGTGGCGAGGAGTGGGGCTTGTAGGACTGAACCCACGCCAGCTGTCGGATCTTTTCATTATGTTTGTTAATGAGTAGGCTTTAGATTACTTTAGAGCCGCACTTTTAGCTATTAGACGAAGGAGTGGATATTGTGTGGATTTACACAGGTCTGTTACTCCTGATGTATAAACATCGAGTTTATCTCATCGCCATGAGTTTGCTGTCGGTCTGCGAGTTCCAAAATAAATACATCTAGCCGTTTGTCTGTCCGTCTTTCATCTTTCTAATCTAATCTATGCTGTCAGCTTATATGATTATTTTAATATATAACGTACTCGGGACTTCAGAAAGTAATTTCTCAACACGTCATATAATCATATGGGGGCTTTATGTGTCTAGAGCGTTTTATTTTTATTTTAAAGAGTTAATAGTTATAACATACTGTGTCTTGCCGTGACAAAGTAAAGATAAGTTATAGTCAAATGAAGAGTGATGTTTTAAAATTAAAATAGCAATACCTAAGTGAAGTCAGATTTCCCTGTCAACAAGATATCAATCTTATAAGAGTCCCACTCAGACCAAAATATTATTAGTTTTAAAAAAAGTTAAGTAGATATTAGTCCTATCGAATACCGAAGTCGAAGCTTATTCCAGTCATTCGTTTTCTGATGGGTCCTTGAGGCGACTAACGACCACGCTGCTTTTGGGTGTCGTTTCTGCAATGTCGAATGTCTTCATTGAATTATACAAATAAGACTAATGACAGGTATCATTAGTAAGTTGTTAATTAAAGACATGTTTATTGCCATGGTACATTTCCAATAAGGAAACAGACCAATACCAGGGTTCATAGGATTTATTTAAAATGGGTCCCCGTCCACTCTTTCTCACATACTTTTGGACCGTTTCACTTGTAGATCAAGCTTAATTTTTTTAAAAAAAATCATTGATCTATGTATATAGTCTAGTAGGCATGTAATAAAAACTCGAATGAGTATTTAAACGCAATTCCCAGCAACGAATTTCCGATTTTTTATTTAAGGGAAATCATTCTAGATTACACTAAAAGTCATTTCAAATCAGTAATTCTGAAACTGGTAAAAAATAGCGTGACGTACTTTAAGTCAATCAGTTGGAAGTAAATCCCCGACGTTGGCCAAAAGTATTATCAAAGTCTTGTTTTATATTTTGTTTACACCTAAACCCTAGCCATATGTCCTGTAATAAATCAGGTAGTGAGTGTGTCGTAGTTTGAGACCCCCTGATATGACTGAAATTTAAAACAAGCAAGGGGAAGAAAAGGGTAAAATGTTCATTCATTTCTTAGCATTCCTGAATCAAGATCGCCCTCCAGCAAGATTATGCATTTCAAATGAAGGCAAAACATTCGTCTGTCTGGCTGTGCTGGGACGGTGGGAGTAAGTGAAGGGGTTATGGATTTTGACGTGCGCCCGTAGGTCCGTTGAGATTAATTGCGTTTATGACAGTCATTAAGAGGCGTGGGAGAGGAGTGTTTATCCACAGGTCCGCTGGCATCCCAGATATGTTGTTGGTTAGCCTATGGGGCCGTGACTCTGTCTTGGCATATTGTGCGTACGGCTCTTGGGTACCTCGGCTCTCGACTTTCCCAAGGGTTCAAGTGCAGGACAAGATATTTACGGGCCTATTTCAATAAATACTTGTGTTTTTACTGTTCGTAGCTTTGTGTACGTTGGGGTAAGGAGACTTTGTGCACACGACAACAACAATAAAGTAGTTGCAAACGATCATATATTTTTGAGGTTAAATAAAGAGTTGTGTGGTCTCTGAGTACGGCTCTGTATCACACTATAACTTCACTGCATAGGCACCTATTAGGCGTTATTAAATGTCAAGATTTAAGCCTTCATGTAAATTTTAAGTAAAGAATTAGGCAATCATTTAATGTCAATTGTTTGATTCACTGATTTAAACCAATCATATATATAGATATTGTGAGACTATTTAAAAAGTTAGTTACATGTTAGCAAACTATTAATATTAAATTTAAAAAAAAAAAAGGTTTCTCAGAGGTTCGGCCTGTTTATCTCTCAAGTCTGAAGAGACGATAATTATCGGTGCCCGGTCTGTTAGGAAAGAACTGAGGTACTATTATAAGCCCCAGATAGATTCATACGCTCCTAAACATGAACTGACACAGTTAAACAAAGAAACGACATCAAAATTTAGAGTTGAAAGCCGTGCGTCTGCTCCACATAACCCGTGATATTAATAGACTGCAGAAGAAAGAAAAGTAAAAAAGCGCGGGAAACGCAGCCAGCATGACTGTTGCCGGAAATAGCACCCCAGTCATACAAATAAATTGCCATTACCTCACTGCCAGCCAGCGATGTCTTGTCTAGATGATTTTACCCTTGCAGGATTTCACCAACTTTATGGAGGGTTCTCAAACTGTTAAAATAATTACAAAAACATTAAACACCGGGAAATCTCTGACCAGCCTTTTTGACAATTTGTTTTTGTGCATGTAGTTTTTGAAAGTACAGTGAGTCGGACTTCTCTAAGTTCAACTCAAAGGGACCGGGGGGGGGGGATAGTCTTAAGGACGTTTCGAGTTAGGGATAATGGTGCAATAAGCGCAGAATTTTGCCGGGACCTAACAATCAATTCGATATAGGGAGGTTTTCGACTTAGGGAAGTTAGACTTGGAGAGGTCCGACTGTAATAAGTCTACAATATGTGTCAAGTCAGTGATACTCGGCGTGATTAAGATGACATTGGTCGATGTATGAAGCGCCACCCCCTTGCCCTTACTGATCAGGTTCAGTCTGAGATCGATTGCTGTTTTCTTTGATCCAACTGTCGTGACCAAAGCTACAGCCCTACTATTGATTCCATGAGGCTAGACGTCACACATGAGAGCATAATAGAAGAAAAGAAACTGACGTGGCTGTCAAGATTGTTATTCTTGTATTCAAGCACCTTCAATCACTCTAATTGATACACATATGAGCATCTCCTATATTTTGTCATTTCTTGTGGGATATGAAATTAATATTTACGATCTACGTGAAACTGATTTAATTTTAATATTTACTAAAGTTCATCTGTTGGATACTTAAAAACTGTCCCCATGAATTACTACAAATTACGGTATTTGTATTGGTAGCTAAAGGTAATTATTCCACCTGCTTGTGTTCACCATCACCCCACACCCGTATTTTTAAAAATCCATAATGCTCTTCACAGGCGTTATTTTTAGGACTGTTATCGATTAATTTAATATTAATCGTTAACTTTTGAAAAATTACCGAATAATTAATCGATAATTTTGATTAAAGCTGAAAATAAGATGTATGACGTCATTTAACTTAAAATTTCAAGGTAAGTAACAAAAACAGGCAATTCACATGTTTTTAATTTAAATATAAGTAGTTCAATAGAATGTCAATAAATTTAAAAAAAAATTATTAAATAAGTAAAAACGTTTAATTTTTATATAATTTTCTTAGTAAAATAGCTTATTTTAAAGTATACACTTTAAAAATCTTTTTTTTTTTAAATGTAGAAGTTTGTACGTAAAAAGAGCAAGCTTTTATTAAGTATTAATAACTAATTATTTATTAATGAATAGACAAAATCATTAACACATGTTTCCTAGTTTTAATCGCTAGTTTATCGATTAAGATAATTTTAATCGATAAAAAAATTTGCCGATTAATCGAGAAATTAAACGATAATTTTCGCAGCCCTAGTTATATTGTTTCAATGTATGCTACTTCAAATGGACAAATAACAGTTTTGAACCATTGGTACCAAACAGGACATTCAGGGACCGTTAATCTAAGCCCCAATGAAATGTATGCTGCAGTTTGGCGGGCTGTTTTTGTGCTTAAGTACGTTTTCCACATTATGTAAACACCGCATTGCACCACTCAGTATCTAGAAACCTTCACCCGTGTCAAGGCCGGTTTATATTTTGATCTTGCCAAGCAGTAGCAGGCGCGCGCACATCAATAATAATGTCGGAACTGGGTACGTCACGTGAACGCAAGCCATTCATTCATTTACCCCGGTTACCATAACGCTTTCCAACCTCCCCAGTGATCTGTCCTTTCCTCAACGTGACGCTGAGAGTTCGTAGCCACGTTAACTACACCGAGCTGTCTTTACTGGCCGTGTTATCCTACCAACATAACATTGAACAATATGATTTGTTATGATTTAAAATGTATCATTGCTGCATCCAATTTGATTGTTAAGTGATTTAACAGGTGTTATGTGACCATGAGATCAGGAGCTTTATTGAAATTTATTGCCTTCATGAACCTCATTCTCCCTCTCCTCCCCCCCCCCCCAAATCCTTCTGGTAATGTCCCCCGGTGTCCTGCCACCGCCACCAGTATTCAGGTATACACCTCGACCTCGTATGTGCTCATATTAGGCACCGCGCCATCATTCTCGCCAGTCAGTACTCCATACGACCACCGCCCTCTAATCAATAACACCACGCCTCAGCCATGTCAAGGTTGATCTGTCTCCCGGCCGACAACGATTGTCAACATCCCTGGTTAACTCACCATCAGCCACCCCTCCCCCCAACCACCATCATCTCAAACAATGTTGACAAATTTCGCTACACTTCTTCACTACCGACATGTAACAGCCTTTCTGTTACCTCCAAGCAGTAATGTTGATGTGACGTGCAAGGGGCGGGGAGCATGCTGTAATGAGGCCAGGGTGAATAACCTTCATTGAAGTTCACCGCGGCCTTCCTTTTTATTGCCGGCCCTTGTCTGGCTGTTTATACCTAGCAACAGATGACACACCTTTTGCACTATACTATACTGTACTATACGTTTAAATAACAAACATATGGTTTGTTATTGTTTTATTTCCATGTGTAATGTTTTATATCCATGTTTAAGTTCCCCAACAGCCCACATGAATGTAAACGAGTATAAACAAAGGCTTACATCTGGACAAACAAGCGACCTTGGCGGTGGTATTGGAACCTGCCCCTTACACCATCGTGTTGTGATGCCATGCGCATGTCGCTTCGGTGATCTGAGTCGGTGTATGATGGCCTTGTGTGACCCAGACCCCCGACCTAATTGTTTTCTTCTTGTTTATATGACACACATTGGAGCAGTCTGCTTAAGTTCTTAATCTCGCATACCGTTCACATAACCCGCCTAATGTCAGAAACAGGATCTTATGTGCTTGTCGATCAATGGCTCCTATTTATAGCTGTCACAATGGTCTCCCGCCGCACTTTTCACAGGCTTAAAATTCTACACCAAGTTACAGGATATGATATGATCATTTCTTAGGGGACTAAAACAATGAAAGGCACTGCTTGCCACACCAAAAGTCTCGGAATCATTAAGTTATAAATCTTTTGGATTAACTCGTGGCGTCTTCTTGCTTGATTGATGCCTTGCTTGATTTTTTTATTGTTTACCGAAAAAACTTTGGATCGGTTTTTAACCTACTCCCCGTATGCTAGTGAGATGAAATTTTGCAGGCAGACTCGTGCCGACGATAAAGATAATCTATCAAAATTTCAGATCGATTGAATGTACTATAATAAAATTAATGAATTTTTAGATTATCTCTTTTTATCTCTATGTAGCATGTTAATTTTTGTGCTAGAATGTTGCGGCGTATATTATATTGAACAACTTTTAAAATATTTTCCTGTCGCGCGGTGCGGTGCGCATTATATTGACGATATTTATAAAAAGCATATCCCATGATCTGTAAATGAAAATGCAAGTAATTGTTAGACTGTCTCGCGGTGCGCACTATATTAAACATGTTTTTACAACCCTTTTCCTGTGATCAAATCGAGCTGAAATGTAGCAAGTAGCTAGCAAGTAGACTGTAGTAGGTTTTTTTTGTTATACTATAAATCCTTTATATATGAGACAATTACAATTTTGTATTGTCGTGCGATGCGTATTATAAAGAACATACTTTTAGTTATGGTAGTGATTATCGGCTCGTCAGGACGACCCAATAAGCGGCTGCATACGCGCTCGTCCACTTCCGGTTATTGCTATTCTTGCTATCATTAATAAATGATTAATTATTAATAATTAATAATAATTTGTTTTTTACGTTTAAACTTCTCCATTCAAAAAAAAAAAAAAAAAAAAAAAGAATCTTCTATGTGTAAACTTTAAAATAAGCTCTTATATTTAAATTTTAAAAATGTTAATTGCCTGTTTTTGTTATTCCCTTGAAATTTTCGGTTTAATGACGTCATACATCTTATTTTTAGCTTAATCAAAATTATCGATTAATTATTCGGTAATTTTTCAAAAGTTAACGATTAAATTAAAATTAATCGATAAAAGCCCTAGCTATTTTATATTCAGATGTGCCATTATGTTTTAAGGAAATACAAAACACACAATCTAATTGTATGATGAATACAAATTTTAAAACTTTATTAGATTATTAAGACGTATCATATCAATAAATAATTAAGAAATCCTTCTTTTGTTTATTTTGTAACGTGCTTCATTTCACCGAGCCCCTGCTTGTTAAAATTAAATGTCCTAATATTTGCGGGGCCGTTTTATTTGTTAATTGTTAGGTCATCGCGTTCTCACAAATATGGGTGCTTTCAAATCCTGATCCACATACTTTCAAGGCTAACAGAAATAAGAATGTGTAAATCGTGATTGCTGGTAGTCTTGAGTGACGGTTCACATTTATTGTATGTTGAATTTGCTTGTCTGGTCCTGTTTAGCGCAGTGGTCACTATTCTTTTTTCTCGGCGGGTCCGATCGCTGACAAAATGAAGAGGGGCCGCATAACCACACTAAAGAAAAACATCAATTTAACCTTCCATGTTAATCATGGGTCAGTGTAGGGCACTTAAAATAATAAGAAAAAAAAACAGCAACCAACAAACACATACACACTTACAAAATATTTGCTAAAATTGTATCATAGAAGGCGAAATAAATTTTAGAAAATTAAAAAATCTAAACAAACAAATTGAAAGTAATATTAATATATTTTAGGCACTAAACACCCGCAATTTTAAAAAAATCAATTTTCATGATCTTGTATTCAAATTGTATGAAAACGTCTTATATGCCACATTTCTATAAAGGACATTCATCATTCAATTGTCGTTTGTTGGCCGAATGAAATGGCGTCGCGGGCCGGATCCGACCCACCGGCCGTTGTCTGGTGACCCCTGGTCTAGTGTAATAAATATTTTTAAAAAAAATAATGACATTAAAGCTTATGGAAAAGTACTCCACAGAAAAATCATAGACGCTAAGATTATTATTAATTGTTAACCTATATGAAGGTCTACTCTAGACAATATGAGCCAACCATTTAAATAAACAGCTAGGTTGACACAGCACTGTCCCTTGAATGTGAGCTGCACTGTAAACATTAGATTTCCGTGTAATGGGTGGCTTTTGTGTGGAACCCACCCCGTCGAACATCGAAAGTATAAAATGTAGGTGACCTCGATGGCTTCAATAGTGGTGTTGAATACCCTTAGGTGTCGGATCGGGTCGAGGGGCCTGGGGGCGTTAACAGTGATCATCCAGTTATATTTTTCGAATGAAGCAAGCTCTTCCAGTCATAGAACAGGGTACTACAATATTGCAATTGTTGATAAACTACACCGATCCGGTTCGTCTCTAAAGACGGTGAAGAAATGAATGGTTTGGTGCTCTAGCAGTACAGTTGTGTCCACTGGGTCGTGGAATGCGCGTTCAACAGTTTTTAAAAATATTTTTTAAAAATATATTAACTTTTTTTTAAAAAGTAGGTCAGATTCTGAAGCCATTGACAGAAATGTATGTTCTCGTTGTGTGTGTTCAATACCTCGCGGTGGTGACCCGTCACCTCTAGGTCATCAAACATACACATTCTAAGGTACTTTGAAGGTGGGTCATTTAATGGAATATCACATTAAAATTAATATCCCAACACGTTGAACTATTGGAATATCCCCTCCTCCTCCTGCCCCCACCCCAGCTTCATATCTGAGGCATCTATACCTTATTTAACCAAGCAAGAGAATTGCTTTTTTTGTTTTAACACAGGTTAAAGTAACTGAGGAAACGTTTTTTACATTTCTATTCTGGTGTTGAGTTTTAGTGATAGAGTATACAGTATACATTACTTGGTTCACCATGTATCGTACCCGTCTTGAAATATACTAAGAATTAGGAAACAGATAGATTATGGCCGCATATGCATACAATTTGTAATTTTATAATTTGATAGTATTTAAAAAACAACAACATATTTTAAGTTATCAATTATTCATATTTAAAAAAAAAACATTCTAAGTTATCAATTATTCATATTTTAAAATAAAACATATTTTAAGTTATCAATTATTCATTGGCTTAGTTATTTGGGGCTCGTAGCAGTGGATCATACTCTTTCATTTAGAGGTTTGGTTCTACCTTCTTCTCCATCCTGTGTTTGGCTCGTTGACGCTTTTACACTTTCCTAACATTTTTGCTCGGTCCTCAAAATGACTTGTGCTCTGTTCTACATGCTCCGATTTAACTTTTGTTATTGACAATGTCTGCTTCATTAAATGAAATGGTTGGTACGTACGTCTCTTAAGCTGGGATTTTATTAACATTGACTTTTGGTTTAATTTTTTTTTAAATTAAAATTATTATTATTATTATTATTATTATTATCATTGGCGGCTGGGTAGCGAAGTCAATGGCGGCTGGGTAGCGAAGTCAATAGTGCGCTCGCCTCACAAGCTGAGGGGCGTGGGATCGAGCCCACGAAAAACCACTATATAAATATTGAGAAATAACTAACGCTAAGAAAGTCCTCCGTTGACATGGAGAGGGATGGGCGCCGCCAGTGTCTATTAAGCCCGAGAATATTCTAATGGAAACATTAGAATCCCCTAAGACCTCGAAAAAAAGAGGTTATGGGACTATAAAATTTAAAAAAAAAAAAAAAAAAAAAAAATGATCATTATTTGTTGTGATAATTCCAAAATTAAAAATTCACATACACCAAAAAAAAAAAAAATAAAAAAAATAAATAAATCAATCAATCAGTCGTTGACGACTAAAGCGTATAAATTATTGTATATTTATTTAGATGCTGTATGCAAAGCAAGTCTGTGGGAAAAAAACAGTAAAAATTAGTAAGCTTTTTAGATTGCTTATTTACACTTCTGCACTTTCATTTCTTTTGTTGTTGTTGTTGTTGTTGTACATACACCGTATATAGAACATTATATTGTTCCTATTAGCCCGTAGGTGATAGAAAAAAACAACTATATGTATTTTAGTTTATTGGATAATTTATATTATTGTCTCACATTACCATAACACTAGACGACACGTGACAGATTTTATGAATTAAAAAAACCATATGCTTTGTTTGAAGCAAAAATTCTTAACGGAAGTTGGTTTTTGCATGCATGTTTTGGAATAAATTTTAAATTTATTTTTAAAAAAACAACAGAAAAAACAAATTGAAAATGAAATTCGATGTGTAATGAAACCATTAAATAAATATAAAACTTTTACTTTTTTTTAGTATCACTCTTAAAATTTGAAGTGACTTAAATAAGACTATTCTATTTTGTACGATCTTATATGTCTGGTTTCATCAGTTTCTGTGTGTTTCTGACAACCTTGACTAAATGAGATGCTGAAGAGGGAATGTTAAGGGGTACGAGGGATGTTCACGCTTTGATGAAGTCACGTAGCAGGCCCGGGGAGATGTTGTTTAAAGATACACAGCGAAACTTTGACTTCACGGTCTTCACATGCGACAAACAAGTGTGGGGAGAACGGTCTTAACGACTGTGTGACTTGCTCTGGTCGGTTGTTGTCGGAGATGGACAGTACACGACCTGGTGGCAACTTAGTTAATATACATGTGTTTGAGAAAAAAAAAACCGATGAAGTTAGCTTGACGTATGGGAAAAAAGTTTCTGCGTTAGATTTTGCAACTCACCAACGCGATGTATGAGTATGTTACATATTGAAAACTACACTTCTTTACTTTAATTCCCCCCCCCCCGAGGCTTTGTCATGTCATGGCGGAAATCTATTAGTTAAAAGTCTACTTTATTAAATGAAACGTAGGGTAGGAGTGATTATATCGACGTGTTTTTCTGGGTGTTCAGTGGGAACATTATGAAGTTTATTAAATATTCCGTGAGAAATTATCTCAACCATTGTTATTTCTACGTAAATTTCAGTAATTTAATGGGCATAACCAAGACGAAATCTTGTTAACTTATATTTATATTGCAAACGTATTGTCACTTCTCTCTCAATTTATGCTAAAGAGCATTTAATTAAACAAAAGAAAAAAAAATTTAAAAAGAGATTTTAAAAAAGTTTGTTAATAGTAAAATTACGTGATAAGATTCGACCTGCTCCTGTCTGAGAAATGACGAACCCTACTGGCTGTCTTTGATAAATTCTAATGTATGACCTGAGCTTTAATGGGGGAGCCCAATATGTTATCGATGTAAAATGTATCAATTTAAAAATTTAAAAAAAAAAAAAAAGTATTTTTAATTAGTCAATTTAATTTATGTACTAGATGTTACAGAAATAAATAAATAAAGTCTTTGAATACGTTTTTTTAAAAAAATGAAACTTTAATTATTTAATTTTTTTTTTTTTAATAATGACAAGACATTTTGATGGATACAATAACTGCACAATAACGGATTTTACAATCATAATCCAGACGTTTAGTAATGTCGGTACTGTACATTTATTTTCGTGATCTCATTACATGTAGTTGTTATTTTTATTATTTTTTGACGTACATTAGCATAGCTCCATTTAAGCGCTTGAACCTTACATGAAGAATTGTTAAAATAATTTGTTTATATTGTGATTAACTAATTAAGTTCTCCAAATGAATAATAGCCTTTGTATTTGAACTGTATGACATTCATAAAAAAGGAAGTTTCTTTTTCAATGGCCCCGGGGAAGTGGTGTATCGTCATGAAATTCTATATCCTATGCCTACATGCATTTTGGGTCACCAAGTGCAGCTTCCCCCCTCCCCAACCTGCTTGTGGAAGCGTGCAAGAGACGCGAACAATTATTTAATTTCAGACACCTGAGAGATCGTGATCAAGTCCCGAGTCTGTCCCCGGCCCGACGCCTACACCATCTCAGCACTGTGGACTCGAGATTACCTCTCGAGCCTCTTGGCGTTTGGCTCAATTCCCTCGGTAAGGTGTGAGGGTCGGGGAGCCGGCGAGGATGAATTAGCACCAGACCTCCCCGGTGACTGGGCCCCGGTAGCACTTTGATTTTCTTGTTGTTTTAATGGGAGATGGGATGGGTTTGTTGATGGTCTCGTGGATGCGAGAGGGAAGCCACTGGGGGAAAACCCGTGTAAACTTTGCACCGTCCTTTAGGCATCTGATAAAACAAAAACACGGTCTGCGATACCGAGGCCACCGAGGCCATAGACCTCAACATTGGTCTACTTTAGGCCGTCAGACAAGTAAATAACGTATTTTTAACAAGTCAACATGTTTAATATTTACAGTCATATTACTCTAGCAGCTCCAACAAATACTACTTAGCTGTAAGTGCTTTAAAAAAAAATAAACCTGTTGAAAAAAAAAAGATTTCGATTTTGCTCTGATTGGTTATTTGTCAGTTGTTAATTATCGGGGAAAGGGACAGAATGTCAGCTGACCGGACCCATCTAATTTATTCCCCAAATATTTTAATTTTTGGTCAAGGGTTCTTAAAAGCCTCACCTTATCAAGGGTTGCAAGCAGACCCATAAAAATATGCGTATATTTAATGTTTTTACATTTTTCAGCTCCGAAACCTGAAGAAGTTCATGTTTGCGCACCGGGAATCGTGTGAGCTAAATTATTTCTTGATTAGCCAGAGAGATGAAGTTTTGGCTCACATGATGAGACATGTTGTCCAAAAAATATCTAAACAAATATTTTATTACATTAATTTTTTTACATTACTTGGTCTTTATTGCTGTTGTAAAAGCATTTCAAGCATGCACACATGCACCAAAACACATGTACATAGACAGTTTTTTTTTTATATCATGGATCATTCTTTAAAACTCAAAAGGCTTCATTTTATATAAATGTCTTATTCAGACGACTTAATTAACAGCATTGTTCCATGTGGCTTTAGCTCATGTGCAATAAAAAATATATTTTAAAAATTGCATGCAAAGTATTGTGTATATATTTTTCCTGTGCTAAATTTTGCGTCCCACAAACACTAGGGGTATATCGGATTTTGGTTCCGGAGAATCCGGAATACGACCATTTTTACAAATTCGGATCCGACAGAATTTCATTTCATAAATCTGGCAAATTTCGGCTGGCCGGTATAACCATAATATATATATATTTATTGGCCGCGGCAAAACGGGAATATTTTAGACACATATATTATCCTTTGTAAAAATTTGTTGTGCAGGTAACCCTGTAAACTGCTGCACGGTCTCTGGCAGATAGCAACGGAGCTAAGAGGGAACATTGCTTAGGAGTAAAGTAATAACTTAACTAGGATATAAGTGGTCAAAGTCAAAGAATAGTTACTTGGTTTTATAACATTTTTTTTAAAATGACAAATTATTACTTTGCTGATTTCACTTATTATGGATTTCTGATGTATATCTCATAGTTTTAGAGACATGTCGTTATCTTTAAATCCCATCAATCGCTTATCACCTTATGAGTTGAGTAGTTATTTCGTTTTTTTTTGTTTTTTTTACAACAAATTTGATTTAAATGTGAGCATCTTCAGATATCCGGATTTATTATTTTTTAAATATCGATTATCATCCATCAATGGGAGGAATCATTTTGATGGTGTTAATTGTTTGAAATAACTGAATGAAAGAAAGAAAATAAAACTCGCAACACTTTGACGATAAGTAAGATTTAAATCGAGCACTATGATGATTTCCCGTTTATTTTTATCTAAGTTAGTGTTAACCATTGTGCAACTGTTTTGTTATGATAATCGATTTTCAAATACATCATGGTTGTGGTTTCAGCCGACCCACCCCACAGTAGATACATATAGGATGAACATTCCCCCCCCCCCACCCGTTTATTCAACCCGCTTGTGTTTTCCCGAGACCAAATCAAAGTATTTCTGTACCCTGATTGAGTTGTGAGCGCTCCTGCCTTTGCACCTGCACGGTTTAAACGCGGTAGTGATTTTTTTTAAAAATAGTAATTTCATCGAATCATACGATTGTACCCCTTAAAGTGGTTTTCCTGCCCCTGGGGTGCCACCATACATGTTTAAAAATCTGTTTTGTCCACCCCCCACACTTTTTTAAAAACATTAATGATTTCTCTAGTTTTTAATTTTGTATTTCTTTTTGGTTGCGAATATAACAAAGGTGTATTGAGTAGGACAGCATGATGCAAGGCGAGCACGGAATTAACTCTAGCCTCCTGCTGACCTCAACGGTCAGTGGTCTCGCTGAGACCTGTGGTCTCGGTTAGTTTTACGGATGGTCAGCTCGCCGTGTTCCTCATCACGTGGACAGTACGGCCCACCGGCCGCCCACCGTGAGAAGGGCAGCGTGGGGTGCTGTTTGTAATATCTGGGAAATATCATGGGAGCTGGCCCAATCATTGTTGTGTGGTTTACATCAATTTTCTCAAATGGTGATACATGCCTGTCCGAGAGCCTTGCTTTGGCGGTCTGCGAGCCTTGCTTCGGCGGTCCATAAAAATTAATGGTCAAATGAAACTTTAATTTAAAAAAAGGCATGCGCCATTCTCTTTTCCAATAATGAGTTTGATACGCATTTGTTTATAATTATAATTGTTGTAACAGATTTGAATCCACTGGGCTTAGGGCAAAAAATTCGTTGAATGAGTGTTAGTGTTGTAAGTTATAGTTTTATGTTGTGGTCAGGATTACTATATGGATCTATTTATCTCGTTTTAATATTACAATGAAATAGTGTTTTAACGTCTTTTAAAAATACTGGTCTTTGGGTAGTTGCATTGTTTCAAGGGAATCTGCTTGGATGTTTGATACAACATATTATAGTGGAATATGATGTCTCCCAACCATATCTCGAGTCATGACAGTTGCGATGGCGTCTGAGTGCTGTTTCTTATTGTTGTATAGCACCTATCTTAATTAGATCTCTAGAATGTATGGAAACAGGATTTGGGGTGGGAGGGGTCGTATCAAAAACTTAAAATCTTTTGGCTGATAATTTTTTGTTGTTGTAATATTAAAGATTGGGTCACAACTTAATTTAGTTTTTTTTCGTCTATAGTGTTCCTGGTTGTTTGTTTTCGTAGTCTGACATTTGAAATGTGTGTGCTCCATTCTACTCGGTCAGATTCTAGTAGGATGAGGACGGCACTAATCGATATGCCCAGACGGGCCACCGACTCCCGTACACGGCCCGCAGAATAAACACACCGGACATATTTATATACACGCTCCTGGAACCGGTACCATCATAACCACGGGCTCGCTGAAACCGTGGAGCTCTCCTAGCAGGTGCCGCCCCCACCCCACCCTACCGGTCTCTCAGGTGGTTGCCAGACGGATGTTTTCCCTGGCACCGGATGGTCAGTGCTACTGTTCACTGGCTACTTCCGCTTGTCCTTGACCCAGTCTTGGAGGCCAAGCCAGCGTCTAGTCAGGGTCGCATGTGTTCTAATTTAAATCGTTTCCCGGGGCCGGATATGTAGACCGGTCTCTATCGCGCCATCGCTAATATGTGGATGTGTGGGAAATGTGTGGTGGAGAGCGGGTGGTTTCATTCAAGGGAGAGCTTCTTGATTTACTAGTCATTGGGTGGCCGGTTAGCTTCCCTTTGATGGTCGGGGATAATTGATAAAAATCCAGGAGAAATGAGAAAAAAAATGTTGTTGGGGAGAGAGGATGGGGTGGGGGAACAAATTTCCGCTCACTAGACGTCTTTCTTATTAGGGTTTTAATAAATAAAACAATCGTAGCAGCAACTATGGCATTCACATATACATGTGACTGATCTCAACGCAGATTTTCACATCCATCCATCAATCTCTGTGGCGCTACAGCCCAAGTAGGGTTTGGGCCTGCCTCACCACCTCCTTCTACTTCTACACAGCCACAATCAACGCCTTTCTTCTCCAAGATTGGATGCCTAGTTGTAGATCTTTCTCTTCATCATCCATAAATATAAGCCTAGGTTTCTTTGAGTCGTTTTCCTCTGAGTTTTTGTGGTGCACCCTATTTACTTTCTCTGTCATTTGACATTACTTTTTAAGTGTCCTCCCCCCCCCCTTTTTAAAAAAAAATATTTCTGCAGCAATTGCGGAATCCTGATACAGACTGTACTGTTCATGGTTTGTTCGTAATCTCCATCCGTTTTCATCCTTTGTTGGCCCATACATTTTCCTGAGAAGTTTCCTCTCCCATAACAGGTTTTCTGCAGTTTTTTTGTAGGGTCCACGTTTTACTTGCATGTTACAGTTGTTCAGATGACAGTTTTATAAAGTTTTCTTTGTTTATCTTGCATTGTTTTTGCTTTAGAATATTACATTAACTAAACTTTGCCCGAGTTAAAGGGCTGTCTTTTAATCAAGTACCAGGGATAAAAATATAGAATTATAAATAAATAAATAATATTTCAGTTATGGACTTATCGCGTTTTTCGTCAGTGTGTTATTGTTTTTAAAAATTTGGAATCATTATTAAAAAAATTATAAAAACGAAAGGAAATATAAATTGAAAGGTTGTGGGTGAAAAGATGAATCCATCCCACTGCCTCATTGAAACATCCCATTTGTTGTAGCCCAATTATTGATTTGTTTCAAGGGAGAGCTTCAAAGGTATACATATTATTATAGGTATACGTTATCTAATTCAATAACTTAACCGTCTCTATAATTCTCCATTTTCTTTTGGTATGATAAAAAAAAATATATGTTTATGTGCGTCTCATTAGTGTTGTCATATATATCTATTACAGTTTTTTATCAAGTAAAATTATGATTTAAAATATAAATTGTTCATATACCTATAGATAGCTATCATGGTGCATTTAGTTTATATGAATTAGCTAATCCCTTTTATGGCCCTTAGCTTATCTCGTCACACTAACACAGCTAGGTAATGAATTTAAAAAAATAAGACAGTGTAACAATCGCCCATGTTGAAAGAGTTAACGTTTGTTAAAACGTACCGTGTGTTAACTTCAGAATTGTTACCAATTAGAAATCGTTAATTGATAGAGGAGCGACTTCCCTTTATGCTTGCTGGTCTCATTACTCTTACAAAAATGTCTGATATTCTCTACTTTTGAATAGCAAGTCTTCAATAGGCATGATCTCCGTGATCTACTTCAGCGTGCAGATTTGACAGCCCCCATCAGAACTCATTCATGCCTGCTGAACGACCTGTGCACCAGCACCCACCCCCTCCTCCTATCGCCGTTCAACATATTTGATCTGCCCTCCTGACCGTCAAGTCACCAGCCGACCTTTGACCCCAGTCTTAGCCTACCGGAAAAGGTGAATCTGGAATAAACTTTACCCCAACCCCTTAAAAATCCTCTAATATCTCACCTAATTCACCCACCCCGCTGCACCATCCTTCCCGTTAATAACCCTCCCATATTTAGTGCATGCACTATAAGTCACATTTTACGTTGCTGATCTTCGTAACTGTAACCTCCACCCAAATCCCCTTTCCTCAATAAACTTAATTTTCCCTATTCACCCCTAGACTCCCACGATATTACCCCCGACCTCCCCGTACACCTACTCCCCCTACGTCGCACACCCCAGAATTGAGCGTTGTTGACCCCACGCTACATTGTTTGCGGGGGGTGTCTCGGTCGACCAACCTCTTCACGTACATCCAACGCCTTAGATTTCTGGTGTCAAATTTCTCAATAGCTCGGCCCCGGCGTCGCCTTGAATCAGCTGATTTTACACTCTTTGGTACACTCACGCCGCATTCTCGCTCTCGGCTCGGGGCATCATAATGGGTTTAGGAATGTCTGCTCTAGTGGCGGGCTGGGAAACTGGTGTTTTCATGCTTGAAAAACACTTAATCGAAACGTAGGAGCAGGGAGGTGGGGGATGATTGATACATGTTTACCAGATCCATTGCAGGACTCAGTGGTCAAAGTGAAACTTAAATTTATTCCATTGAACTCAATGCAGACTGACATTAACTCATATTAATATTACTTAAATCAGTGTTCCCACGCAGTTACGAAATCGAGAAAAATCCTTTTACTTTTACCCTGAGAAAATCTACACGTGTATCGTATTTAATAAATGCGATACTAGTGAAGATTTTCTCAGGTTGTAAAATGATTTTTATTTTAAAAATAATTTTTGTGTTCAGTAACCCTAAACTACATTTATTTGTATACACGATGTCCATGTAAATGACCGTTAACATCCGAACCACTCAAATGTTAACCCTAGTTTAAAGTTATAGTAAATTTTGCATGGTCTAACTCTAATTTATAATATTATAGCATAAGTAAATATTTACGTTATTAATATTCGGAGTAACAGAGCCAAGGCGATTCAATTAATTATTTTTTTTTTTTTTAAATGTAATTATGTTTTAAGTCATAGTTAGATTTTTATTTTCTAAAAAAAAAATGCATTCGCTTATTTCACTTAATTTTTTTTAAAAACACTTTAAAATTCATTTTAAAAAAAGCTATATTATCATTGTTATATGGACTTGCAAAACTATTGTGTGTTTTGGGCCATATTGCTGTGGGATTTATATAAACATTTGTATGTGTATATGCTTAGGGATATTGTGACAAAGGTTCTGTCATGTCTCGTTAAAATTTTTGGCGAAACGTCCTCACGAAAATTTTGTTTTCAACTTACTCCCTCATCCGTAACGCATCATTTCCTAGTCACATCGCTAGCGCTTCTAGTGAGTTTGTGTATGGCGTCTATGTCCACGACTGAGGCATGAATCCCCTTGACTTGACCGTCAACTCTTGAATTTTGTGACGATTGTCAACACGTTCCTCCCAGCAAATTCAGCAACGATTGCATTTTTCTCAAAACTCTAAGCTCGCAACCAACTTTCTTTATCAGCACTGGCACTAGCAAGTGATCTTCATTTTCATTGTTTTTCTCAGTGGTTTTAATAATAATAATGTAAAGTGTTTCTCGCATACGGCAGGTCTCAGGGGTTGTGGGGGTGGGGTATTTCGGAATGGAGTCAAAATAAAGCGTATTTAAGAAATGCATTTTTAGTTGCCTTAAACCGGCGGGTGTATGAATGCTGTGCTGGATTGGCATATCTCGTGCCTTCATTGGCTGTTTCAAGCTTGCCGTATCGTTTTACTTATCTCAATTAAAACAGCAAACAACCAGGGCAAATAGTTTCACTAAAATAGTTTCTATAATAAAGACATTGTCTGCACGGTGTAATTATATAAAATCACCATTGTAAACGAGCTCTTGAAATAACTAAGAGGAAAAGTCTTCACTGCACCCAATTACTCATCATGGTTTAGCACTTAAATCGTTGCTAGGATTGATTAAAAGTTTCTGCGCCGTCATCCAATTGTGAGTAGGTTTTAATAGTTAGCACTTCAAACTCGACGTACAACTTGCATTATAGTTAACCTGAGACTTAATGTACAAACTGTGCAACTGTTGACATATCAAACTTTCTACTACCGTCTCATTCACACCCTGTTTAAACAAAGGTTGTAAAGGAAATGTTTGTCAGAGGTCTGGTTGCGTTGCATTCAGCGGGTGATATGCTTCACTACTGGATGGACCCACTTTTAATGTTTGAACGACCATAGCTGAAGATTAAATAGCTGCGTGATTTCGGTAACTCGAGAAACTCAGGGACAACGACGCCATGCCGCTATTAAGATGGTGTGCACGCGACCTCAATGTCCCTTAGTACAGTTCATTGAGATCAAATGGACCTTTACATTTAGTGGGGTCACTGAATAGACACCCTACACCACACCTCGACTAATCTATTTTCATTGGGTTTTTTTCACCTTTTTAATTATTATTTTTAATTGTGTGGGGATTGGGACTTAAGCCTGTTTAGGTAATTATGTCCATGTTTCAACATGAAGCGACAAAGAAGCCCAGACTTTAGACTTCTGTAGATGCGTGAGCCAGACTCTAACCATTGGTGTGTGAGCCGAGTGTGTTCTAGTAAGGTCTGCTTTTGTTAGTGATATAGTGTTAGATAACAACTTAGACCACTGGGTCCAATTTTCACAGTCTATGCCATAGACTCTATGGACTAAGACGGGCAAGTGTGAAGAGGGGTCAGTTTTTTCGTCAACTGTGTGTATTGTCGCCGGAAAAGCCGTGTAAACATGATGACTGGTCCAAGACGTGACTTAACATGTCTCTTGAGCAAAGATGTTTTTGTGCACGCCATGCAGACTGCGCCTGTTTGTTTCACCTATGGTCCTACAAATGTGGTCCAGGTACATGGATTTTGTATATTCCCAATCATATAAGGAGACGCATTCTGTTTCAAAAATAAGTCGGCTTGTTACTTTTTTTGAATGTAAGGAAAACGTGGAGTCCGATTACTGTATTCATCATTCAGTTCTTTTGTCATAAATCGGAGACAGCAGAAATTCGACAGTTTTTTTTTCCACCATAATAATTAGTTTTCTAATAACATAGAAACGAAAACGGATTCCATTTGTATTTTCTTTAAAAATCCGCATGTTCATCTTGGAATCCACGGAAACAGTGTTAACATAGCAACAGAAAGCTACAATTAATGGCGTCCTTTACTGTCTTAGAGTACTTGACAGATGACCTTTTCCTCTGTTCGGCAATTGTTGGTTCACAATATCTCATGTATTATTTTTGCGTTGAAAAGTGCAACCGACATTTTGCTGAGTATATTTGAGCAGAAATTCGAAATCTCTTCCCTGTTCGCCCTTTATCGAATAGAAACCCGAGGAGCTGTTTTTGAGTTTAAATCCAATTATCTGTCGTATATGTTGCCACGGAGTACGTTTAACTTGATGGTCGACAGATAATGTATCATTAATAACATCATGTGGTCATACAATCAGGTGAGCAGGACCAATTCGACTACGAAACAAAGGACATCTCTTCGAATTTTTTTTAGTTTTCAATGAATTATTTCCACAGCCACTTTTAGCGGGTTGTTGTGATGTCCGGTACAAGATGGTTACCGCATTGGCAATGCCCTTAGTCTTAGGGGCCTCTCGAATGTATTACTGCGAACCAGCCTCTCTTCTTTGAGAACATACCTTTACTCCCCAAGAGATAATAACCTTAGCCTCTAAGGTTGATTTTCATGTCTTCGCGCAGGCGCTGAACAATGCGTTGAGACACTCCTAAGAAAATAACCTGAGATAAGCGTGTCTTCAATTGTGTTGTGTCTGACCAGGATGTCATGTGTTGCATCTTCTTCACCCACTCAGTGCAATATTTCGGCTGAGCATGTCCCCCCTCCTCCCAACTCCCCTCCCTTTATTCCTTAAGATTACAAAAACAACACTTCCCAACGTGTGTAGTAATCCAACACCACTGCCAGATGTAGATCCTGTTCTAATTACATTCTTTCCTAGAAATAAGGCTCGAGATACACGTTATGCCGCATACCGGACGGGCCACTCCTAACCTCGGGACCGAAGCAGATATTAGGGCGGGAATGCTCTGGATTATACTCGTTGAGAACTGACTTGGTGCAAATAACATGAATGGACGATAACCGTTGAAACAAACTCAGGAGTGTCAGCGATCTGAAGGAATGGAATTCTAATAACATCAAGACGAACGAAAGAACAACTTAACTAACGACAGAAACCTTTAAGTGATGTCATTAGAGACAATTGTTACATTTTTTACTCTTCAAAATACATTATATATAAATCCCAAATCGAAAATCTGCAACAGTGTTTAAAAAGTAAAGAAGAAATATAATGAAATCTCCAATGTTATGTATCTTGACCTTGACAGCCATACTCACGTTCCCCCCCCCCCCAACTTGTCTTCCTTCAGTAACCGGATGTATGGTTGTACAACCACGGCCAGGTGTGTAGTCCATGACATCGACCCTCTCCAATTTACTTGAATCATGCTTTTAAAATTTTAGACCGTGGTTCATACTTTAAAAACTAAGTCCACTTATAGCCAACAGTTTAAAAAGTCAATATGAACGTAGTTGAAAATTTAAAAAAAAAAACAGGTGGAAAAACACATACACTAAACAAGTATAAGTCATAAGTGTAACCCCAGAAATGCTCAGAGGCGTATCTAGAGATTTGATTAATTTTTACGCCCTCCTTCAAACGTGGAACCAATTACTGTCGTCATTAAAATACAGATAAAACCTCTTTGGGGTGACATAAATAATTGGACAAGCATGGACAACTGTCCCACTTTGCCACCTCTGAAATCACTAGACCTCTATCATTATGGATTCGCCGCTATCTAGTTAGCTGCGAGAGATAACACTTTCATAGCATTTCTTAATTCCCGAGGTTTACCTTATCCCTAGAAAACGGGACGTTTTCCATTATTCCCAATTTTCACGAGAAAGGCCAAGGTATGTTTATTCAAGTAATTTCTATCAAGCATTAAAAAGTTCTTTTTGAGTGTTTTTCAATTATTTTTATTTTTTATTGTTTAAATTATTATTTTAGGTGTTAAGTTTAGTTGAGAATAGGGCCACTTCCTACCAGTTGCTTATAGTACATTTACGTATCATGATTAACTAGAAAGTATTATGCGCGTTTTACAGTCGTCAGTCGATCTAAACGCATAGAGTATAGAAAACACTGAACGCTTAATGAGTTTTGTTTACTTTACTCACGTTTAATTGTCTGTTACTTTTCCTGGCATCATAGGCTGTTTGCCAAAAGTCTATATCTATCTCGTTTTCACTGCTTTTCTTTCCAGTATTCTTCAGCAAGTCATTAGTTTAAAGGTCTTCGTGTAGTTGAGGCTTCCTCTCCTCTGCCCCTCTCCCTTCCCGTATTCAGCTACGCTCCTCTGCAGATACACGCATTCTCTGTGTTCCTAAGATAAGAACTAAATCTTTTGGCGAAAGGTCATTCTCCTTTTCTGCAGCCAAACAATGGAATTCTCTTCCATTACACATTCGTAGCATTTCAACTGCTAAGTCATTTAAGACTGCACTTAAGACACATCTCTTTAAAATTTATTTTCAAAAATAATAAAACCACATTTCTGTAATTGATTAGCGTAGCTGATGTATTGAGTATACCGTATTGTTATTTATGTAGTTAATATGCTATGAATGTTTCTTTTTATTTATATATGTATTTTTGTTTCCATGTAAAGCGCTGTGAGCCTGGCTCCTTGCTGGGATACAGCGCTATATAAATCATCATTTTATTATTATTATTATTATTATTCCATGCCACGATAGAGATATTCTGGTGGTGTTAATGGTGTGTATAATATTCCAGTTAAAATATTTTTATTTTAAAAAATCAGTTTACTACGTTTAGAGCATATTGCTGTATTAAGAAAATGCTAATAACTTCAAACCCGTCACAAAAATCATTGTCTACTATAGCTACAAAACTCAAACGATTAAGTATTATAAAGCTCAGATTTTAAGGGTCTTGGCTCATAGCTACAACCTGTAACGTCAGTCTGTCACTGAAATTTAAAAGATAAAATAAAAACAATCAAATTAGTTGTATTCTAAAAAAAACTGTCCGATAAATATTACGTTTCCTTTTGAAAATTCGTGTGCGATCCTGTGAGATTAACGCTAGTAGGCAAGCCATTATTAATACCACGCCCACCCCAAGTGTATGTATGAATGAAAGCGAGGCTTGGATCAATTCATAAAATCTACCGGGGTTATAAACATTACCACTATTGCGCACCGGTATTTCAAACAGTTTACTTGGCCCAAGAAGCGTTTAATGAAACTGAATGAATGGGATAAAACGGGCGCACGTTAATGTAATGACAAAATGTAATAAGTAGGTGTGCGTGAGGTGGTTTCATAAAAAAGGATTCTTTATTGCAATAATCTTTATGTGTTAATCTTCCATTTTTTGTTAGAAATTCATAGATTTCTATGAACGCTTGCAGCGGGTAATAGTTGAGGTGATTTGACAAAGACGTAGGGATATTGCGCACACGTCGTACAAACGTCTCGTGTTTGAGATGTTTAGCGGAGGTTCCCAGTCCCACAAACCGCAGGGCAAGTTTTGACCTACTTAGATGTCTTGCCGCGCACCCCAGCAAAGTCAAATATTTACCTGGTGGACTTGTATTTGTTGTAGTTCAGTATGGTTAACTTGTATGTGTTGTAGTTGTAGAAAGTTGTGGGTGCACGACTAAAGAAGAGCTTAAAGTAGCTGCATCCATGTATGACACAGTTGAAAAAAACCCAATAAAAAATGTAAAATTTGTTTAAAAATTTCAACGTTAAATATTCAAATTTGTGGGTATGATTGGTTTGAAGATATCTATTAACTGGTGAAAAAGCCTTTCTGTGCCCTTCTCTCCTATTCTCCCATGCTCCCAAGTCCCATTCGAACCCATGTTCTCTTTAAGATTAGCGGCTGCGTAGATATCTGACCGACGCTGCGCAACAGTTTAGAATTACCGCACAGCAAATTGTGTAAAACATTGCTAAAAAATTAATGCTGTTCAACTTTGCACACTTGTTGTCATACTTTGCACACAGACCAACAAACTTTAGAAGACACGTTGTTTCCAATCATCTCTCAATAAGTCTAACTTAAGTTACTCCACCATCTCGCCGTTACGAAACCTAAATTTTCCCCTGCACCCACTCTGCTTTTCTCGCTAGCCACTCCCCTGTTATAAACACTTAGGACAACCCTGTTGCAACACACTCTCCCTAAATCTCTTTCCGAAGCCATCAGCCTCCCATTCAAAGCGGTACAAAATTTCTCGCACTACTTATTTATCATCTACCATCGCTACCTAACTCTACCCCAGCCATGACAGCCACCCCATACCGACGCAACCTTTCCTTACCCTCCCAAACGTCCTATACCATCACGACTTCACGGTTCTTACCTCCCGTCAACTGTACCAAACCCTCCTACCATCGCCTCACTACCGTCGGACATTGACCCTATGCTTGCGAGCAATTAATTCAACCTATTAACTCCATGTATTTCATTCCTGAAACTTACTTCCCTGTTGTGAAAGCTGCATGACATACCCCTTTGGTTGTCACAATAGGATGGAATGGTGGGAAGTGAAAACAATGCCAAATTTTCTGGCCAGCGCGGGTAATCACTTATTAATGCAAACTAACCATACATATCCTGTTTATACAGCTAAAGACACGTGTAAAAATAACCATATTAGTAGCACTTTGTTAGATATGTATCACCTCAGAAAAAATGAAGTTATCAAGCAAGCAAACAGAAGAGTCTTGTAAGTAACACAAGGGCACTAAAGTGTTACTGACAATTTGCTTGAGAGAGAACTTTGTCTTTGTTCCGAGTTGGTCGATTGGGAGGTGGGTAGATGGGGTTAGTTACCTACCTCCATCTGGTTACGATGCTGGTAAGATTTAGACCTCTGTCTGGAAGTCAACAAACAAGGGGATCTCGTGGGTGCTGTTTAGCACATTGAGATGATGGCAGACCCGCGGAAAGATAAAAGAGTTGACATTCTCTTAACTTGCCGCACACGATCTCTCAGGACTGGCACTCCGATCTAGGAGACTTACTTCTGTATGTCTCCTTCATCGTTGTCCATACCTGCCTACCATGAGTAACCATGCGTCGTACTTCTTGGTGGGGAGGGAGAGACACTTGTAAAATTGCGTTGCCGGCTAGGAACTGCTTAAGTCTTTAAGTGCTCCCCTCCAGCTGCACTGGGCTATTAGGACCTCCCCACCTCCAGCCCAAAGTTTGATCAACAGATGAACAATGTTTTTTGCCATCTTAAAATGTCAGTCCTGGTATGGAGGCCATGGTATCAATGAGTTACTGTCTATCAAGTGTATGTAGGCTCTACGCATTGTCTACCCTGGCACGCGTAAGTCCCGAGCATCTGAAGACGTAATTCTCCTTTTAGTTATTAGAGGACATTGACATATGGTCATAAGCATTGACTTTGATAGGAGGTCGAATTAGAAAGGAAAAATGGAAATTCTCGATTTAAACAAGAAGAAAATTCCCATATAGTATTGCCATCATTCCTGACATAAAATTTTTCTATGAAATAGGAAATATGATTACCTGTCTGGAAGCAGTTTTTAAATTCTAATTTTTAGCTTGATGCCAATTAAAGAACTAACACATGTTTAACCAGTTATTTAACTAAATTATTTTTTTATTATGTATATTTTTTATAGTTAAATTTTCACATGTACACACAATTAAGCGGAAATTTTACATGTAAATAAATATTAACTGTGCAACTTAGTGCAAGTTTAAGTTAGTAAAATAAAACGTTCCTTCAAACATAAAAAAACCTGAGGATATCCTCTTTCTTTAAAGTCCCCTTGTACTAGAAGTTGTGCATTTTAAAATACAGCTATTGTTAAGAAGTAGATCTCAATGTTATTACAAAAAAGAAAAAAATGACGATTATGCTGGTAACATGCCATATATTACAACTGTCTGCCTGACGAATTGTTTCCTCACGATCGTGCGTGTGGCGGTGAGAACATTGAGGGGGACTAGTGATCTACTAGATACGTTGGCTATTGTATTGTATGCGTGAGTAGTACCCGTGGGGGTGAGGGGGGGCACCAGATGGTTCAGTCTAAGAGTGAAAGAACAATATGTAAAAAAATAACCTACTGAAGTTTGTTTCTGTATGCGCGGTCGGGCATCTTGGTAGAAAACTCACGAGATGTCAACGGGATAATTTTGAGTCAATAATTTTAAAAAATTGGAGTAGTAAATTTTATAAATATATATTTATATGTAATATACATACACAAATATATGTACATTAACATACACGCATTAAACACATCGAAATATGCTTATTTATTTAACTGTTTTTAGGGAGGGGGGAGTCGGCGGGTGGGGTCGCAGACCCCTTTGCAGTAGGCCTTAGCCTGATGAAATTTTTGTTAACTACGGTGTATTTTATTTTAAAAAACGCCCGTCTAGTAAGAGTCGCCGTTTATTATCTCTCTCTCTCTCTCTCTCTCTCTCTCTCTCTTTGTAGTATGTTCTCACCAAACGGGAAGTAAGGAAAAGTGCTTGTATAGAAATTGGGAGCGTTATGAAAGGCTTTATTGTTCCTAATAGCTTAAAAATTTGATCCTACACCTGGTTCCGTTATTTGGCTGGGCTTTTGTATGTGCCTTTTCCCCCCTCTGATACTAGGTATCAGCCCTAGTTTTCAGACAGCCTTGGCGTAGAAGTAGGTTGCTGAGAACTTTTATAAGGCTGCAACAGTCTGGTAATTCAATTTTATGCAGCTATTCAGACCAAAGAGAAGGGGGTATTTTTATTACTAAAAAATATATCTATTTTATTGCATCCTTGATCCCATTAGCTACCAGCTCAAGCCGAACGTCATATTTTCAGTAGATCGTGCTAGATTTGCCTTTATTTTATTTACTAGTTAAAAGACAAGTATATCTTAACCTTGTTTGAAATTCATCATTAATGTGCTCTGAAATCTCATTACCGTTTCAGTAAAACAGGTAGCTATTTGAAATGCATATTTAGTATTAAAAAGGTGTAGGACGAACTCCGAACTGTCGCTAATCCTCTACGTCTTAAAGAAAAGCCCATTAACATTTAATCTAGGGGTGGTGTAGAGTGTAATCTGCAAACCTTTTTTTAAAAAGCCCCTATATTAACTTCACCGTCGTCTCTTGGTCCGTCCGTCCGTTGGGGCGGCGGAAAAACAAAAATAAAAAAATGACCCACTTTCCGTCATGCTATCGAGCTGAAATTTTGCACATAGACTTGTGTCACCTAACAATGCGTTGTATCAACATTTCAGATCGAATGTACCGTAATTAAATTAATGCATTTTTAGTTTATCTCTAAATATATGTATGATAGCCGTCTGTTGTTGACATCCACGTATTTGCTGGAGTTAGTTTAACCATCGGTCACCCCACCCCCACCCGTCCCCGTTTTACAGCATTGGGGTGTTCAGTCACGTTCAGTCTGTAAATGTTTTAATATAATCAATACTTTTAGTTCTGTCTCATGTATAAGGGATTTAAAGTCAAAACTTTGTTTTCACGGGTTGATTTTTTCAACTATTAGAACCTACATGGGCTTCCACTGAGCTACAAAAAAAAAAGTTCAGACATTGTTCACACTTAAATCAGGATTCAAGCTTATACAAGTGTATATCTTCAATCCATTTAGTCATAGTCATGCGTACCACGTACTCATCAAGTGCATTGTTTCATTCGTCTGTTGTCACAACTGTGAACCATGATGGTAGGTCTCCGAACTTCAGTCATCAATTAATACACTGTTGACACAGACATTAGCAACACTACATTCACACGTTGAATGGTCCATAACACGGGTGGCCAGACATGCAGTACCTGAGAGCCATTTTAAAAAAACATTACAAATGTGTGGGAGTCGCATTAAAGCACTATGGGCCACGATTCCACTCGCAATGAAAAATTATTTTGGGGATTCATTTGTAAACATTACTTTTAATTCGAATTTAAGGATTTAAACATTTCAATTGTTTTTACCCTATTCATTGTTTGAAGAAAATATATGCGTTACGGATACATAGTTAAGCAACATTCAAATATATATAAAATTCATGAATAGAAAAAAAATACTGACATTCATATAGACACACTATAGTGAACATTAATTGTTATGATTCTACTGAGGAGCCTTAGAAATTACGGTTTGTTGATAGCTAGAAATTGTGGCACTGAACAACTTCAGTTGCTTGTTAACATTGACTGCACGATACTTTGACTTTAGGAACTTCAATATGGAATACAAAAAATTCACAGCAGTTGTATTGTGCCGAAAATGGATGTAAGTCCGCAAATAGCTTTCTTGAGTCGAGTATAGTTTACTTCTGACAGGAGCTTCCAGAAATCCTTCACCAACAGTGACTTGTGTATCCTCGCCGAACTCTGGTCTTCTTGTAACTCTTCAAAAGCTTCATCTCGGCAGCAGAAAGTTCCTAACAATGTTCATTGGAAGTTTGACCACTGTTGGTCTATAAAGTGCAAAATAATAGCAGATGGGCAACTTTCATTTTATTATTACATTACCAAAGGGGTGTAAACTTCATATTGTGATATTTCACCCTTATAGAAGTATACTGCTACCAACACACATACACTCACTATAACAAAAACCAACACTGCTATCGATGTACACCCACACCGAAGTTTTCTTTAATTCAAGATAAAATACCATACAAGCTCATTGCTTTCCCGGCAGTAATCTATAGAAATATCTCTACACCAAGGGTGCTCAACCTTTGGGCTATTGCCGGCCGCATAAGGTTGCGCACCCATGCTGTACACCATAAACACCGATTGAATGAAAGGAGAAAAAAACCTGTCATCCTGCTCTTATCCATAGCCACGACTGTTCGGCTTGTCTACACATAGTAAACAAGACTGAGACCCGAGACAGACTCGGTGACTGCCCATACTTACTTATGAAAGCCGTCGGTTGCCACAAACTTGGCCCTCGTCCAAGTTAGCCGTAATAGTTGCAGTTAATCGTGCAACAACAAGGCATCCACAAACACGGCCTTGAAGGACTTCACTCTGTTTTGAAAGGCGACCCCATCAATAAGATACTTCTAGTTGTTGTTAACTGTCCACCAATGATCGCCGTTGTTAACGAAGATATGGCAGTGTCTCTCAAATTGTTGTTCGAGGACGCCTGGTCATTCGCCAGGTCTCTTAAAGCGGTTTAGTTGATATTCAGAACTGATATCTTCCTTTTAGCTAACAAAATGTAATTTTAAAATAATAAAATTTAATAATATATTTGTTAACATTTGTATGTGAGACATGGCAAGTTTTTTGTTGTTGTTGTTTTTTTTTTTTTTACGTTCAGTTTTTTTTAAAGAACCACCGTAGTTTACATATATCAAACAATTTAGTCTACATCAGAAGTGAACATCATGAACTTATTATTTCCATAGCAGCGGTGCGTGTACCCGGGCCGCAAGAATATGGCTTCAGTTAAAGGCTAACCTAGATAAAGAGTCGGCATCTTTACATTGGTGATTTAACAAAGGTCGTAATTGGAGGAATAATAGTGCGGCGATTAGAGACGAATGATGAGCTTAAAAGTCCAAAGTACACGACCGTGAACTTGGTCGGCGTTGAGGGAACGATCTTAAATGGCGCGTTATTTTTTTAATTTATGTTTTCATCGTTGCTTCTTTAGTACTTGGCGGACTTAGTGTGACCCATTGAACTGCGGAGTACTGCACATAGAGCTGAGGAGTCTTCAAAGAAAAGAAACAAATATAGATAGATAACCAGGGGTAAACGGGTCTTATATATCTTAGATATACAGACGCTCCTTCTATGCAGAAGATAATTGCGTCCACAGACCATGAGAGATGATCTGTTGGCAAGTGATGCAGCGGTCACAGGCCACGGCTATAGGGGTTCCACGCATTACCCCAGCCGCCTAACTATTGTCTAGTTAGGTACCCATTCGGAGCTGGGTGACTCGGGGCCTGAGAACAAATCCTCACTTTCGTGTGGATTCGAACTCGTGACCATCAGTATGACAGTCGAGAGCGCTACCTCTCGACCACCACGTCGATACTGTATGTGCCTGTATTCTTTTTGGCTCCTGTAGCATGGCTATAATGCTGCCATGTGCTACCAAAGGATAAACTTGCTGGGATTTGTGTTTTTGTTTATTTCATTAAGTTGATAGACTTGAAAAGAGACGCACTTTTCAACTTACGGTGATCTAAAAAATCCAATGCTGTGTAAAAAGTATAGGTACTTTTCCTTTATCTTACCCCCAAATTTTTTAAAAGTAAAATACAGTATTTCTATATGTTTAGGGTTAGGGTTACCACGTGTTGTCACGTCGTGCAAATATGGTTTTTTTTTCCAAAAAAATATTTTGGGGGTAAGATAAAGGAAAAGAACCAAAGTGTCTGATTAAAATACAGTTTGCTTCGTGGTAATTCTAAACTGCTGCGCGGCGCCGGTCAGATATCTGCGCAGCCGCGCAGCTTAAAGGGAACCTTGGTAGAAGCTGCAACATTCACAAAATACACTCGCAACATTCAAGATCTGTTGGCGCCAGTTAGACAATGTTATTTTTTAAAATACGTATGAAAGCATGTCGAAAATTATTATTATCACGTTATGAAAAGTAGCTATTTATCCACACAGGAAATACGCCCCCTGTCAACAAATTTTATTCCCACTTCAGCTCAAGTCAACCAAAACTGTTATTTTTATTACTATTTTATTTTTTGCAGCCCTGAGATTGAACATTAGCTCATGTGTATTCTTGGTTGAAACCTTGACTGCATAGTGATTTGTGATTCAGTTGTTATTCTAGTTGAACTCTNACCCCCCCCCCCCCCCCCCCCCACAAACCCTTTTTTTACGCTAACCCTGGCTGAACCCTAGTCCACATAGCTTAACACTCCTATGTTTTGTTATTGACAATCCGGACTGGGTCGTGGAAAGCGCCCCCTACCCCGACCCACCGCACACAGTTTTACTCTTAAAGTGCCGACGCCGGTGGCTATCACGTGACCTCTTCCAAAAAAATTAAGCGGTAAATAAGCTCTCTGGCTCTTAGCAGAGGTTATCGCTTTTGTTTCTTGTTGTCAACTGTTGCATTAATTACATAATGTTATTTTTTATTATTTCATTTCTTTTTGTGATTCAGACCCGATAACTAAATCCATCAGCTTTAGAGCTTAACAGTCAGTAACCAATCGTTTCTTTCACATGTAAACCATAACTTTCCCTACCTTTCAAGGTCACATCTGTCTAAATCTTTATGGACCGTATGGACGACGGTAGTGAAGTCAATAAAGGTCCTAACCTGAAACTCAACTTATGCTGAACCACTCACGGAACTAAGCCAGGGTCCTGGCACACACCTAGATGACATCTGCAGCGATGCCAAGTCCAACCGATAGATAGACTCATCGAACTAGCGCTTACTTTTTTACGAAATTATGGGGGCTAATCCCCGTGAAACGTAGTAAAGGTTGTCAACAAACAATGGTGTTAATATCAAACGAAATTTTTGTTTTCATTGAGACAATGTTTAGGAAAATGTATGACGCCCCACATGCCCCACCACCTTGGGCTGTTTTTTCAGCCATTATTTTTAAAGCTGCGTGAAAAGCATGGTTATGTTTACATGTTTGATTCTTCTGTTAGAACTTTAACAAGCTAGGCTCATCGCTAGGTTGAAATTATATTAAACGGTATTTCCCGGAGTGTCGTCAATGGTTAAAAATAATCTATGCATCTATCTTTTTAAAAACCTCATTTTTAGCGCATTTTCGAGAAGTCGAATGCGCTATTGCACCCGTTTTGTCCGTCCGTCCGTCCGTCTGTCATCACCCTAGATCTCAGCATCCATAAGTCCTAGACCCATGATATATATATGTTTTTTGTATGTCCTGACCTGCCATTTGTGCATCAACACTCAGTTACTCGATCCGTTAAAAAAACCCGTTAAAACTACCAAAAAATATTGCGAATCGAGAGATATCACTGGCGCAGGCAACAGCCGCCATTGCCGGAAGTCTTAGTATTATCAAAAGTATTAGTTTTTTTTTGTTGACGTCATTAGAATATGTGTAAAAGTTTAGAGAGTTTTACGTCATCATTTGTGGTATATTCATTACACAAGAAAATTCATAAAAATATGTCTAAAATGTAAACACAATTACTGATAACTACATAATGCTGATACCTAACATAAGTACTGATACATAATATGAAAATGCGCTAACACGTCCTGAGTTCCAAAAGGGACCAGGCTTAACGTGATTTTTAGCGCATTTTCGAGAAGTCGAATTGCGCTACTGCACCCGTTTTGTCCGTCCGTCCGTCATCACCTTTGATCTCAGCATCCATAAGTCCTAGACCCATGAGGTATATATGTTTTTTGTATGTCCTGACCTGCCATTTGTGCATCAACACTCAGTTACTCGATCCGTTAAAAAACCCCGATAAAACTACCAAAAAATATTTCGAATCGAGAGGTAACACTAGCGCAGGGAACGGCCGCCATTGCCGGAAGTCGAATACATAGTTCTTCAAGCATTGAAGAGTTGTGCGAAAGCGTGCAAAAGAATTATTATTTTTTTTAGTTGACGTCATTAGAATATGTGTAAAAGTTTAGAGAGTTTTACGTCATCATTTGTGGTGACTTGTAGTTAGATTAAAGAGAAAATAAAACTTTTTAAAATGTAAAGAAATGACTTTTAAATAAAAAAAATGTCAGATATATTCATTACACAAGAAAATTCATAAAAATATGTCTAAAATCTAAACATAATTACTGATAACTACATAATGCTGATATCTAACATAAGTACTGATACATAATACGAAAATGCGCTAACACGTCCTGAATTCCAATAGGGACCAGGCTTAACATGATTTTTTTCTCTGCAACTTACTCTGTAACCCTAAACAATAAATATTTAATAATTTGACGCGTGACTTAAGCAAATGTCAATCAAAGGTAAATAGCAAAATACATAAAATTGAATAACATAAAAACTGAAAGTAACCTTTCATTGGTTTCTCTAAATATTTCGGAATATTTCATTGTAAAATTTAAGTATACCTGTTTGAAGTCAATTAAAAGTAATTAATAAATAGTGTTTATTATTTGAAGATAAATGCTCTTTATAACAGTTTTTTTTTAAAAGTCAATAAATTAATTCGCCAAGTTGCATTTATATGTCATTTTTATCTCACTTGGAAATTCTTAATTTAAACATTCTTTTTCTAATTTAAATTATTATAGACTACATGTAATGAGTGTATGTTTGGAGCGACTTCTACGCGCTGCATGAAAAAATTTTGATTTCAAAGTATTTAGTTTGATACAAATTATTAATACATCAAACTATGCTAGGGTGATTTTAAACATTTTAAAAAAATACCGTTTTGCAATGTCGCTGTTCTTGTTATAAGCATAAGAAATGACGTGTCACAATTTAATTTTTTTATTTTTAAAACTCCGTGACGTTTAAGTTTAAGTGCGGACACGATCGTCTGCGAAGTTTCCTTTATTTGAGTTCGGTCTTCTTCAAGGTTCCTTTGGTGAGGTGAGTAGGGTCGTCTGCTGGTCTGCTTTAGTTGAAATCAGTCGTCCCTGTGGTTCTTATAGTCATTTATTTACATTTTCCTTTTTTGTAAAGATCTATTGTCATCTAAGATGATAACTTTTGCCAGGTTTTAGCTCTTTAGTTTACTAGGAAGTCGGTTTGATTTAGCACACAAGATTTCTTGCAGAGATTTTTTTTTTGGGGGGCGGGGGGTGTGCGGGGGTGGAAGTTGAATAACTGAAAATACATTATCCATTCTTTTTGTTTAGAATTATTTTTTTAAAAACTTTTATTAAAAAATGTGTTTTTTTTTCCTCTTCTGGGGGCTATGTATATTAATTCGTTTTGTTAAGGTGGGTACTGATAATAAAATAATAGGGGCGGATCTTCGATCAAAGAGTTTTAAGTTACGTATGACATACGGGTTCACATGTTCAAAACGTCTACCTCCACTTGACATCTACAGACACTACAAAGCCAGTTATTTGAAACTGTTGCCAGATGGGTGCAATTGACATCTAGAGTGGGATAATATCAAACACTAGATACGACCCGCGGCGTAGCATACGCCGCAGACCTGCTCATAGATAGTGCAAATAATTGGGAACGGACACAAACAGCAGCACGAAGAGATGAGAATAACGCGAGTGAACCTCGGAAGGGGGGGCGCTGACCCCTGCACCAACCTTGTTTGCCAACCATAAATTGTGATTGCTGGACCCTAGCGGGGGAGGGGGCTATTCGTCATGCTTGTTTGCTTGCGTTGTCTTGTGCTTGTCCTAATTTCTGGCGAATTTAATATATTCAATTTTCCTCGTGTTTTTAAGTCAACTTTTACAAAAATGAGGATTTAAAAAAAATTAATTCAACAACAAAAATATATATTATTTTTAAAAGACCAAAATGTTAAAGTTTTTATTTGACTATTTGCGAATTTCTTGATCGAGAAATGCGGGCGACTGGATTTTTTTTCCACACACAAAAACATCAAAGATTACAGCGCTATAAACAAAATATTAATCATCCATCGCAAAATGAGATGACCCGTCAAAACGGCCCCTGACAAAACGGCCCCGACAAAACGGCCCCGACAAAACGGCCCGCGACAAAACGGCCCCGGTCAAAACGGCCCCCGACAAAACGGCCCCGGACAAAACGGCCCCGGTCAAAACTGCCCCGGACAAAACGGCCCCGAATTAACTTTTAATTAAGGAGATTTTTTATGTGCAATTTCTGAGCATTTGCGGGCATATTTTAACAAATGTTATAATTTCCAGCCTATTTGTATGTATATAGACTATACTACAAACTAAGATCGGAGATTTTTAAGAAACCATGATGCACGTACAATTAGCACTTATGGCCCGCCGGTTGTGGTCAGACAAATAAAGACGGTTGAGACTGCGTAACATTGTATGCCAATACGTGCCCCAGGGCATGGGGAAAACTATGGGTTTTAAGTCTCACGAGCCCCGTCAGATTTCACTCGCTCCGTCTTATCTCTTCCTTTGTCCAAGGCGCTATGGTACGGGCCTGTCCGTGGACGGAGATCAAACAAGGTAAATATAAAGGTGGTGTGGTACTTTTATGGCCATGACTGGCCGGCCAGACCTGACCAATTACGTAGTCTGCATGGCAAAGCATTTTATTACGCTTGGTGTCCCTATATAAGAAGAACGGCGTGTGTGGTCTTCACTTATTGAAATATCTTTTACTATACAACATCTATCATTTAGAGAATACAACATAGATCCATAATGGAAGAATCGACAACACAAAAAGGCAAAAGAATGTTGTTTTACGAAGGATACCGTTTTAAATTCGCTAAACGTAATGTTGACGACAGTGTATCCTGGCGATGTTTACAAAGTCACTGTTGTGGCAGAATAAAAATTATGGATGATTTTATAACAGTTATAACTGAACACAATCACACACCAGAGCCTGGAAAAATTGAAGCACTCAAGGCTGCAATAGAAATGCGAGAACGTGCCGAACAAGACTTTTGCAAACCCAGACAAATCATCCAGAACAGTACAGCTGGAATAGCTCTGGAAGCAGCTGTCCATTTGCCATCGTACAGTGCATCGCAAAGAAACATCGAAAGGAAAAGAAAAATCACTCGAGAGCCACTTCAGAACCCTGGGACTGTTAGGGACATAGTCATACCACAAGCACTACAGACTACACTTAGAGGAATGCCTTTTATGTTGTGGGATTCAGGGGCAGTGGACCCAAATCGAATTCTGATGTTTGGAAGTAACGAAAATCTAGACAGCTTGAAAACCCATCAGCACTGGTTCATTGACGGTACTTTCAAAGTAGCGCCAAAATTATTCTTCCAAGTATTTACAATTCATAGTTTAGTGGAGCATAAAGCTCTACCTATGGTATACGCTTTAATGACAGATAAAACAGAAGCCTCATACAACCGTTTGTTTGATGGTTTGAAGAATCTCCAGCCAGCTTTAAACCCAAAAAGTATTATGTCTGATTTCGAAAAAGCAAGCCAAAATGCTGTTGGA